>JZKD02S0522984.1:38997-65126 GCA_000966675.3 Picea glauca
TATATATATATATATATATATATATATATATATATATATATATATATATATATATATATTGGAAATAGATAGATTTAATGTATATGTATATAGATTGTTAAATATATATCCTATAATTATATGATATACTTAAATTAAAGTATTGTTATAGTGGAAATACAAATATATTAAATATAATTAAAATTGGAAATTGACATATCCATATTTTCATCAGTTGAGAATTCTAAATTTTGTAAAGTCTCGTGAAAATTAAATGATAAGAAAAATTACACCTTAACAGATATATGATTCCTCAAAATATTTTAAATATTTAGAGCTAAGATAAATCTATAGAAATCATGGCAATATTAGCTATACACATATTTATTTGAAATACATGATCTCCTAATAACATCATAACCAAAAACACTTTAATTATATTCATTCATGTAACAAAATTTACATATACCCACTACACAATCTAAACAAACATGAGTGCACTAATGAGTCATTGACTAGTCTTTTTGGTATTTATGAAGATTTGCAGATAAATGAAATGATTTTATATATGTCATGCATATAAATAGGGGAATAATGTGTATGCCCTGGAAAATGGTCAAATTATAGATTGAATAAACTAGGAAACTAACAATTAGGATTCTCAGAGGAATGTCAAGGAAAGAATCGGGTCAAGGTTTTGTCCTAAGGATACTAGGAATACTAGGACGTATACCTAAAGGAGAAAAAGGATACTATTATCATTTAGCTATGATAAGAGAAGAAGTTAGGGTTTTGAGGCATTTGAAAACCTTAGTGCTACATAATGTGCTTGTTATCGAGAAGATAGAGGGGATTGATTTTGTACAAGTGTGGGATAAAAATGTAGGTTCCAAAATGGACTTACCATTGTGTATGCTACCTTGTTGATGATCTCTAATGGAGTGATCTAATGACTAATGTTAGCTTATGGTTTCCATCGCTAGGGTGTGAAGAGCCTAACTTCTAACAACCCCTGATAAGATATTGGTAGGTGCATGTAGTTCATATTCTAAATATATATGAAGTGTTTGAGTTGTCCAAATGTTGTGTACTTGCATAATTGAATTTCAGCTTATGTCATCTTTGTAATTGAGTAATTATAGTACTAGTTATGGAGGTTAATTGGACATAATATTGAGCTGAGATTGTTAATCGATTTACAGTTATGTAAAAGATAAATGAGAAAATTATTTTTATAATAAATGATTGTAATATGTAATTTTTTAGGTCACAATGTTTTGAAGTGACCACTATTTGAGTGTGGATTGTCATTGGAATTAGATGAAGATAATTCAAGAGGTATTCCATATTGTTGGTCGTGAGTTAGAATATGGATATCCACAACATTCATGCAAATAATTTAGAATGAATGATCGATTGATGATGTAGAGATACATGGTTGATTAGAAAGAAATGCTACTTTAGAACCATTAATTTCTTAGGTATTTAGCACTTAGAAATATTTTCCACCATATTTTTTTCCTTAATGTTTAATGTAAGTATTGATAATCACTTTAGAAAAAAATGAAGGGATTAATACACATAAAATTCATACACTTTGGAATTCATATATTCATCAACATAAAATGCATAAACAATGAGATTCATAAACAACTTGCCATGAAATGTATATATATATATATATATATATATATATATATATTCAACATCATCTAAATTGTACAATTTTTTAAAAATGGTAGCTCATGCCAAATATACAAAGTGACAATAAGAACCCTAACATAAAAAAATTGATATGGTGGTCTAGATACAAAATGATAGTAGTAGGTCAATCATTCACCACTGCCACCCTCAGGTGCATCACATAAATCTATCTTTATTATGTTGCTCAAGGAAGCACCTCGAGAGGTTCTAGGCCTCGGCATGCTTCGATACTCTCAAGACTGCACAAAGAATACATAGTGTTGTAAGTTTTTTTTCCTCAATGAATTAATAGACATACAAAATGATACTTTGTAATTTCAGGTAATAAAACTCACCACATATGATACTGTCAATCGTGAGGCTGTTACACTCCTTCGTGACCCCAATCTCTCTGCAATGCCACCCTCCATTAGTTACAAGGATCAACTTAAGAAAATTAAACAATTATGAATAAAATAAAATTCATGAAACATAAGAAATTATCATCAATGCATTATCTCACCTTGAATATATCATGCGAAGATGGACATTCACTGGTAGATGGAGCACTGGATTATACAAATTTTTTTGAGACAACCTTTACTATGGTAGTCTCACTCAATGGGGCCGATGGAAATGGTGGTTGGGATGGGTTTCATATGGGTGGTGAAGATGGGTGTCATGCATGTGAATCCACTGAGGATGTATGCAATAATGCTAATGTTGAGGGTGGGTTGCAATGGACCCTCATAGGATGTACAAGTGATTTAAAATCCCTAGGCCTAGAGAAAGGTAACCCAAAAAAAACACGTAGGTTCTAAAGGAGTGCAATAGTACTATAGCTAGAAAATATATCCACATCCTGCATACATATTAATAAAATTGAACTATTAGTACTAAATAGTAAAATTCAAAAACATAAACACAAACAATTTGAGAATTATACGATATTTAAATATGCACATAATACTTGTGACATTGGTGACTTTTCCATCCCAGAGGGACATTCCCCGACATCTCCTAGTCCCAAATCTCATAGAAACACGAGAACATTAAAAAATTGAGGATGTCATAAAATAAATAAATTACTATGGTGAATTTATAAAACATGATACATACTTGTTAGTGGGGTGCACCCAATGAACATGCTACCTCTACTACTACATCTGTAACATTCCCTCCATTAAGACTAGGAAAGGGAAGCACAAAATGTAATTTTTTTTAAGGCATTAGGAAATTAACATCAACAATATAATTCATAGCAGCACATAATCTACGACATCATAAGTAAAAGTATTACAAGATACTCATCATTGTAATCAATAACGATGCAACCAATGCATCAACATAAATGATGGTTACACAAAACAAAAATAACGACACATATCAGCACATCACAATCAACTTGAAACAATTTATAAACAATGATCAACCATATACTCAATATTAAAATGACTACCCGCCAAACCTACCCTATAAGGTTAGGACCTCCAAGACACATAAGAAACGCTTAAGCCCATGATTAATCCGATTAATTTTGACCATTTAAGGTCTCATTTCTGGCAACTATTCTGAGAAACAAGGAAGTGTCTACATCCCACTAACACAATCAAGACAAAAACCACTGGCTCAATCAATAAACATCATTATTGTTTATGGCGCAAGAGAATTTAATTCCTAAATCAATCATTTAATGACAAAGGTTAAGGTGCAATGTCATCAACTTTATTCTATTTTCATGGTGCAAAGAAAAGATCTATTTTATTTGGAGGCACACAATTAATCAATTACTGAATTCAACAATAATTCAACATTATTTTCAAGGTTCGTGCGTGCTCTAAATACCGAATTAAACATAAATCAACATCATTACAATGCACACAATTAATGTAAGAACTTAGAAAATCATACATCAACATTGTTACAATGCGCGCAAATGATCTAAAGCGTAATCATTTAGGCATCATTATTAGTCCACAGTGCAAGCAATCTAATTACTTGATCATCAACATAAACCATGGATCAAGGGAAATCAATCGCTCAATCATTTATTCATCAAGATTTTTAGTGGTGCAAGAAGTAAAATACACACATGACCATTCATATATCTCTTTTATATCATGGAGAAAAAAAATTACCAATTAAATTTAAGATGTACATGAAGTATAATCTATTAATTTCATGGCACGAGGATCTAGTCACTTATCCATTTATTTCCACAAGCAAAGTAATCTAATCACATTAATTTTAGGGTGCTATAGAATAATTACGAAGAATTCACACGTAAACTTTATTCAAGGCACGCAAATAATTTTAATTACTAAATAAATCATGCATCACCATTATTCAAGGAACCCAGAGATCCACCATTTTTTTTTAATAAAAATTGCAACCTTAAGTAAATCAATTGTCTATCCTAAAAGTGATATATCTAGGTTAAAATTATGAGGGTTCCAATGACCAATATAGAATCATTATTAACTAATGATCATTACATTGTTCCAGTGATTTGACTTACCAAGAAATAATGTAATGCTCCATATATGAAATGATATCAAGTAAATTCACATTAAAGAGATGTTGAATAATGAAATGATTATGATCTAGATTATTTTCGGCACGAAATGAGATCAGAAATATAATAAAGAAATGCAAAGAGATATTGCAGATATTCAATAATATAACAGAAATATATCAAAGATGCAACCATAAACACAGATATACAGTAATACATGATTTTTATTAATGAAATAAATGTACAGAGACTATAAAATACAGAGTGAAAGACTCGATAGAATGGTGGGAGCTTATCTCCGAGAAGATATGTGATGGCTACTCACACTCGCAAGAGGATGATTAAAATGAGGCTCTAAAGGCCTTTTTACAATAAAAAGGAATTCCAAAAGTCCTAGACATCCAAAAACCTAACCCTAGGATATGAAGTGTCAAAAGTCATGTGGGCCCAGTTTGGGTAAGTTAGTAAATCAACTTCCCGGGGTCGTAACTTTTGCATACGATCTCTGTTTTAGGCGTATGATAGCTCATTCGAAAGGTATCATCGAGGATATTCATTTAGGCTATAATTGAGAACTTTTATCTTGAAAAATATTCATTTGGGCCCTCAAAATGGACCCAGAAGTTAAAAACTACTAAAAATAGTAAATTGCCAAATTTGCGAGAAAACTATTTTGGGCCATTCGGAAAAGGTGGGTGGCCACCGATGTCCACCTGTATCCTATTATGTGGATAATGTGAGTTCCATATTTAAAATAGGGACATAAACCATTGTAAATGATAGGATTTACCACCAAAAACTGTCATGGTAAAATCCAAAAATTTTGTTTTTAAATTAAAAGAAAAGATCAATATCATATCGAAAGGTAAGAATGGATTAACAATTGAAGGAAAACTAATGCATCGAAGAGGAAAATCCCCGGGAAACCTCCATTCAAGGGAGAAGGAGGAACGCTGCCCAAATTTAAATGAAACACAAATTTTGTGATGTAAAATGTAGAGACTATTAAGGGTGAAATGCAGAGACAATTAAGGAGAAAAAATGGTGAGGGAGAAATCACATTGTTGGGAAAAATTGTGTGGGAAAAAGCAAAGGGAATCCAAGGGAAAATCACGAGGGAGAATTCACATTGCTGGGAGAAATGGGTGCAAGAGGAAATATCGCCTAGAGATTCTCGATTAGCTCAGGTGAAATCTGTACAAGAAAAATGTAGAATATATTTAAATCAAACTCGGGAAAATTTAAGATGAAAGAACCTCGATGAAATGGTTTTAAAACATAGAGTTTGGTTTACATGTTGGGAGAACCCTTAAAATATGAAGAGGTTAGTTATAAGGTAGGGAAAATTGTTTTAAAACGTAGAGGTTAGTTTACATGCTGGTTGAACCTTTAAAATACGCAAAGTTTAGTTGCAATGTTGGGCGAATTTTTTTTGAACGTAGAGGTAAGATTACATTTACCCAGTTGGTGAAATCACAGAGTTATATAATCTCTCCATACAACAATTGCAGAGAGTAAAAATAACTATTGAGCAAGAGAATAAATCTTTGAGCATAGAATAAAACACAGAGGTGAATACAAGATGAAAAGAGTTAAGCACAGGGTTAGCCTAGATTTATATATACTGGTTCGAAAGACTGATTTGAGTCCACTACCTATTGGATGGGCACAAAAGGAAAGAGCATAGAAATCTAGATCATCTGCGGTTCTTGATATTGATGTGTTGTAGGTGAGACGAGATCTAGAAGATATGCTACCTTTGTTACTTACTTTTTAAATGCCTCTATGGGTGGAGCAAGCCAAAAAGCTTTTGTTGGATGGTAAAAATGTGGGAAACAAAACTAGGAACCAAATATTATCTATTTTAATTACCCAACAATAGATGCATTAGGATGTATATGTCTTCGACTGCATCCATAGGTACAATGAGTAGTAAAAACAAAGACAATTGTACGATAAACTTATTCTATGGTAATGGGCCTTTGAACTATAATTACCGTGTTTGAATATTAAACTACAGCTCGAACATCAACCAAAGAATATGGAACTAGAAAATTCCTCAAGGAAAAACACAGGCCATTGATGATAAAACGTGAAGATAAATGATGAGAAAAAATGCATAGAATAGTTACAATCGTAGAGGTTATATGGTGTTAAGGTGTTGGGGAAGTTTTTTTTTTTTCACCTCAAAACGCAAACGAACACAATGAGAAAAAATCACTGAGAGAAAAAATGAAATTGCAGAGGACGTAAAAAACACTCAAGATGAAAAATGAACAATAAAGTTTCACTGGGAAATGAACAATAACACAAGGATGGTCAATAAACAATAATTTCATTAGGCAATGAACATGTAACGCTCGATGAATTCCTCAATCTTCAATTAGAATATGCATTGTAAATATTGCTATAGTTAATGATGAACACCGAGAAATGTTTTAAGGATCCATACTTATTTTAAAATGAAATATAGTACACATTAAAATGATTAACAAAAATTTACAAACTCAACATAACCGAAGATGAAAATTCAAATATGTTCTCCCGCTCTTGCACTCCATCCTTCACCTCGCTTTCTAACCATGGAGACTTCACCAATACCTCCCAACCAATGCTAGGGGTACTCTTCTTCCCTCGTAGACCCCCGAGCCGCAAAGGGGCCATGCACACACACAACCAGAACTCCTCTAGCTCCCATATCGCCTCACAAGGTAGAACCACCACTCTCTCTCTCTCAAGCTAGATATCCCAACTCTCACAAGTGAAAATAGTCAGAATTTCTGCAACATAACCTTACTCATAACCGATCATTCATTACTCATCTCAACGATGTGTTTTATATAATTTCCTTAGTGACACCTTTCCATTTTCAGATTTAATTCTTTTTAAATAATTAATTAGTAAGTATCCCCCCATACACTTGTCACCCTTTTACTTAGTTGAAAAAGAAAATCCACAATTTATTTTAATTAAAAGTCAATTTGCCTTACACATCATAAAAGCACTCCTAAAATTACTCCTAGTTGTCCCTTTATTCCCTTTATTCATAATTAATGATTGACGTCTTTCTATGCATACCCATTCCTCTAGCTTTATTCCATTTTACCTTAAATTCCAATTCCATAATTACTTGCACAAGTGTATTAAATCACTCTTTTAGATTTATTTTATTTTCCTTCATTTCTTAAATTGATTTATTTCATCCCCACATTATTTAATTTATAAAATTAGTTTTTTTTGTCTTCTCACTAACTTAGACTTAGGCTTGAATAAATTTTTATTTGCAAAGGCTTAGACCCTTCGGGATTATGATTTACAATTTCATTAATTAATTAATCAATTAACTAATTCGCCAGTGCTCAATATTTTACAAGGTTTAACATTCGCTCAAAGTTTTTTGGGCCACCCAGATTCATTGACTCCCTTTTTAAATTCTGTGACATTCCCTTCAAGACTTACTCTGTGCTCCAAGGGTGCCACTAATTATGCGACGTTCCCTTCAAGATGCACTCTGTGCTCCAATGGTGTTAGTCACCTTTGACTGGTTTTTGTAGTTTTCCAAGCCTTGGAGTCAATACTTAATACTCCATTCTGGCGACTTTGTGAGAGACTCGGGGCTTATAAAGAATAAGGAACCTACCTTATCGCACGCCCCTTAGAAATATTTCTTAGCAACTATCTCAGTCTTCCCTCACAACACTGTGGATCTACTGAACTAGGTAATCGTTAACCTACAATTCGAGGCACGATGGTAGTGCTAGTAGGCTGCCACAAGGATGCTGCCACACCTCTCCTTCAATATCTAGTTTCTATGAATGG
Source organism: Picea glauca (assembly GCA_000966675.3). Taxonomy (NCBI): domain Eukaryota; kingdom Viridiplantae; phylum Streptophyta; class Pinopsida; order Pinales; family Pinaceae; genus Picea; species Picea glauca. Next base: position 46,994 of record JZKD02S0522984.1, read on the forward strand.
CCCTTTTACTCCTTATGTGAGTCAGATTAGAAAGCAATTTTGAGCCTGCTTCCATCAACCAAACACTCTCAATGATCCATAAACAACATCATAATATAATCAATCATATTTCACATATGCATAAATGAAATACTCAAACAAATAAAATCCACTCTGTGACTTAGTCTGGAGTCCAAGTAGGCCCATTGATGCCATCGACATCCTCAATCTGTCAAGTATCCTACACACTCATGGGAAACTCACTAATAGCATTTGTCAATACATAGATATCAGAGAAACATAAATCATAATCCATCAACATCATCATAAGAATCCATAAGAAAAACAGACAACCATATACTAAAATCAAATCACTTACACACAAGTGTCCTCAATGAACAGTCAATAACATTTTCTCACAACAGTGAGATGTTGCATCATCAGTGGTGGGGCTAGACACTAATGCATCCATCAACTTAGAGGGTCTACTTCTTGGACGTAACAACTACAAAACAACATACGTTAAAATATCGATATAAATACACAAAATACAAAATCGATATATAATGATGAATAACATAAAGAGGGTAAGATAATAGCCTCCTCCATGAAGTTATGATGTCAACTAGGCTCTATAGGCCCATAGCATGTCTGCACACAGCTCAAGTATTTGTGAGGTTCACATGGACATTTTCTATGTCCATGTGCCCTCTCCTCACTGTACTCTCTTGTGCATGCTCAAGCTCTAACCCCTCTATCAATGTCACTAGCAGGCACATCCTACCGAGATAGTCCATTAAAGATACTATGTTTCACTAGGCTATGATTCAACGATGAAATGGCTAGTTGTACTTGTTGCAAGCTCTTTGCAAAAGGAGGATGTTGGGTAGGGGGTATGGCCTTCGCTCGAGGAGACGAGGACCTAAAACAGTTTGGCACCCGACATGCTCTCAGTCCTGTGGACATGCTGTACTGACACCTTGGAAGTCACCAATGTCAAAGTAATTCACATGCTTACCCAAAATAAAATCAGCCCATAATTTTCTCATAAAATATAAGGGCATCTCCGTGTTATTGCAGGGAGGTTTATCAAAAACAATATACCACCTATCCATCTGGTTTTGACTAATCTGGGGATCGATGCACTAGTCAATGGAGATGAATTTCTTTGTTAATGGTAGTTCTTGTCTATTTCTAGGATCCCTAAAAATAGACAATATTTGTTATTTTGAAATGCCTAGTTCTTTGACTTGGTTTCTATCCAAACCGGTGCTACAATACTCATAGATTCTTTCCCGATAATCAGAAATAGAGGTCAATTTACCTTGGGCACTTGAAATGACCTTCATAATGATGTCAAAACAAGTGGCCAAGGAAACTATGAAAGGCTCTCTATTGTCGCTTAATTGTTCCTCAAGGGTTTTTAATATAACCAACCCCTCATCAATTTGAGTATTTACATTGGGTGGTTGTGGTGGGTTAGGGTTGGATATTCTTGGTTTTCTTCTTAGCAGTTTACATTGTCTCTCGGTTCCATTATATTATATATGTTGCAATTTAAAAGCCATGGCATGTATATTAGGTTTGATTTTTAATTAAAATACATAATTACAATTCTTTTTTATTCGAATTCTTGCAAGAAAAAGACTAAATTGGGTAAAGAATAAGATAAATCAAACATACCTATACATCCTGGAAAGATCCTCCCTTTGGTGCTCCTCTCTATTTTCTCAATGAGATTCAAATCTAGAGCGCGAATGCTCGTGTGGCAAGATCCTCTCTGTGTTGCTCATTGAGAGTCAAATTGAGAGCGTTATTGCTCACATCCTTTCAAAAATGTTTAGCAATAGGAAGGAACAAACAAACGTGTTCCTGCCATTAAACCTAAGTGACAATCCTCGTGGAGGTTCGTCCACTTCCAAACCTATAGGTTTAGGAATGCATGGGTGTTCTTACATTCATGCGAGTGCACATTCTTCTTGACATGCTTGCCACCTATAGGTTTAGGAACGCATGGGTGTTCTTACATTCATGCGAGTGCACATTCTTCCTGACATGCTTGCCACTTTTTGAGCAAGGAACATGGTTCACTTACCCAAATCTATTTTGGGTAACCAATTGGTTCTGTCAAAGAGTCCAATATATTTTAAGATAAGAAGTGGTTTTTGGGCCATGTTATTGTTGACAGATGATATTTGTCTCCCATGGTTTTGATACATTAATTTTATGCTTGCACGAAATGATTCCTTTAAACTGTACTAGTAAAAAGGGGGAAATAGACAATAAAAATGAGTAAAAAGGACCTTACAACATAGGAGTATTACAAGAGAGCACGATAGGAAGGGAAATGATTCCTTTAAACTGTACGAGTAAAAAGGGGGAAATAGACAATAAAAATGAGTAAAAAAGACCTTACAACAGAGGAGTATTACAAGAGAGCACGATAGGAAGGGGAAAGAGATGAGTAAAAAAGAACTGAGGTGTTATAGGTTATATCCCTTTACTTGGTTGGAAAAACTAAAAGAACAATTTTTCAATGGAAATAGTTTACACATTTGATGAACGATGAATATGTATTGTTATTTCCATATTTTATTTCCACTTTATTTTTATTTTCATGATTTATTTCCTAACATATTTTTTTCTTAGCAACTTACGCTTTCCTAAAAGCTTGATACTTTTCCAAGCAAGTTGCACCGCCTTCTAGCCTGCGCAAAGTGAATGGGGAAGCACTCTGCCTTACTTTGCTTTTCCTCACTTTCTACTTACAAATCCTCTATCGTAGATGATAATGATAGAGCACATTCCTTTTCTCACTTTCTCTCCATTGGATCATAAATAATTAAATTACTAGATAGATCAAACTTCCCTAAGGTGATGCTTGACAGAAAACACTCCTTTAACTCGATGGTCATCTAGTTGATTGACTCGTTTTAGCACGGAACTCCAATAAAATTGGAAAAGAACTTTTGTTAACACATTTCATAGATCTGTTTTGGTGCTTATGTTAGATTTCTTATATAAATAACTTCGTTGTGATTGGTCTGAATGACACTAAACAACATCAAAGAAAATCTATCTTAAGAAGCAGCTAAAGACATCCATCGGAATATGGAGTAACGAATGAATTCATCGTGAGAATCATTAAATTTGAAATTGGAGGTTCCCTTTTCGTACTTCGGGAAGACTAACACCATGTGGTCGGTGCGCTTCAGGTGCAGGTTGTCTGCCATGAATGGGTGGATTGGCGGTTCGACTAACAATGGTAAAGCGAAAAAGACCAAACCAATCGAATGGAAGTGGTCGTGTGTACGAAACATGCCCTAAATATAGAAGTTAAACATTAAAGTAGAGGAGGGAGKCAGACCAAAGTACAAGAGGATCTAAATATATATAGCACATAAAAGCGAGGTATATTGATATTTTAGCTAACTTCCACACAAACAGTTATTTTCAATAATGTATTTATAGTGGCGTATGACACAGAGACAGCGAGCTCTCCCCAACTGTCTTCCTTAGCGTCCACCCAAAATGTCAGTAACAACATCAGCAAAGTTCATGGCCCCTGGAAATTGTCAATGTGTCCCACTCTTCTCAGGTTATGATGAAATTTCTAAAAAACAATAAGTTTTTTGGCTAGTTTTTTTTATGAAATGACTTTTTTTTTTGAATTCCATGATATAAATTATTACGAATTATTATTTTTTGTTGTTCAGAATCTAATTTTGAATGTAGAAATAGATTTAGCATTCTGAAAAAATTTCAAGACACTTAGATTTTACAAAAATAATCATTTAAATCTACCAATCCAATAATTTTTCTTTCAACCAATATCCCTAAAAAAAAATCTTCATTTCCTAAAAAAGGGCAAAAAAATAATAATGTTACGAAAGGAAAACGCAAGGTAATCGTTCAAACTTGAGGAGTGTAGCTCGATGCGAACATTCTGGCCCAAAAATAAAGCGATCATAAGACTTGTCGAGGTATGTTTGGACTGCAGTGCCAAACCGTGGGTTGCATTATTTTATGGCGTTTGTGTGGCCTTTCCGTTGTTACCTGAGTTAATGTCTTAGTAATCTCAGAGTTGGGGTTATAGTTCAAATTTATTAAACAATTGCCCCCATCACATGACCGGAATCTTTTTCTATTGACTTGACTTTAGAGCTAACAGATAAATAGGAGGGCAAGCTCTAAGCTTTTCACCATTCAAATTCTCGTCTATTGACGTCTAGTTCTGTTGTAGAGACTTATCAAGGCGTGGTCTCTTATCTTCTTCTTTTATGGTCGTTCATTGTAGACTGTTCGTCACCGTATCATATTTCCTCTCTGGATAATACGTTACAGTGTCTGCCTTTGCTTTTCTTGCGATAATCACGTTGAATCCAAATAGAGAAGCTGCCTTTGGTAAATTACTTGAATAATGAAGGGCTGTGCTATGATTGTTCTATTGTTGCTTGCAGCCAGCTTAGGTGAGGCTGCTCGGATTTTCGGCTTCAAACCATTCTATCTGAATAGCGATTCTCAGGTTAGAGCTGCTCCTGCCAGTAGTTATCCATCAGTCGAGGAAAAGACTCCCGAGAAGGCAGTCCTAGCGCTGAACGAACGTCTTAGTAGAAGAGCGAGCGCTGAGAAGCCTCCTGGTTCAGAGACTAACTTGAAGCCGAATCTATCTGCAAAGTCGACGGCTTCAAATCAGCGTTCTAATGAGCTTCTTCGGACAATCCTTCCTTCTGAAAAATTTGATGTGGTTGAAGCCGACATGGAGAAAACTGTAGCCCCCTTTGAACCGTTTGGCCACAGCCCTGGAATTGGTCACGACATTCCGCCTGGATCGAGGCATTGAATTGCATAAGATAGCGAAGCCGTTGAAACGCGTTCTAATATTAGGAAAGAAAAAGCTGACGGCTAACTTTTGCAATAATCCATTATATTGCTTATATTGCCATTATAGATCACTAGACTGTATTGTCTGTGATATTAGACGAAGTATTGTGCAGTTAATAGTTCAAATCCGAGTATGGTGTAACATATATAGGTTGTATATATATGAAATAAACTTGTTCGTCAATTTTTTCTTGTATCAATACCCATGTTTCTATAGCATGGTAGGGTCATACGCACTGTAAAAATTGACAGAGATCGTGGCGCGTAATATATGTATTCTTTTGGGATGTCAATATTTCTCTTTCTTGGTACATTGCATTTTTTTCTCCATCAGCTGAAAAATTATGATAGTATAAAAATTATGATATTTCTCCATTTGGTACATTGCATTTTAGAATTGCAAACTCTTGCATAGTCAAAACCTGTTTAGTATGATATATAAAAAACAAAAATATCTAATATAATTTTTTCCTTTTACAACAAATATGCATGTATTGTTTCTAATTTCAAAATTGCAAACTATTGCATAGTCAAAACCTAACCTATTTAGTATGATACTATTAAAAAAAAATAAAAAATAGGAAAGCCCTCTTTTAAAAATGGTTTTTTATAAAATATTACATAAATTTTAGATTTTTCTTAAATAAGTTATATAATTGCCAATTTTTCAAAAGGTTCTGTATGGATTCATGTTCCTATTTCATTGTCATATTCCCTGTAAATATTGTAAAGAAAACCATTCAATTATTACCTTTGAGTCACCAACTAGTTGTAAACTTTTAATCTACTTATAGTGACATCCATGGTTCTAGTAAGTTCACCTATAGATTACTTTTAAAAGAAAATCATTCAATTATTACATTTGAGTCACCAACCACTTGTAAACTTTTAATCTATTTATAGTGAGCGAAGAATAAAATGCTCCAAAGTGCTACTAATTCACCCTTCGTGTTAGACCCAGTACCACAATTTAGTTTAATAGTGAAATATCTCAACCATAGATACTTTAGAATAGCTCCTGCACCACAATTTGAACCCTCACATTGTGAGGCTCCATCAAAGAAACCCACTCCCAAAGTTCAGTCTAATAAGGGAGGCTTAGTAATTCTATGTTGTTGATCAGTGTAAATTTTTTCGTTTTCTCCCAAGTCCTGTAACATTCTATTTCAAATGTTGCAAACCTTGGTCGGAGAAAGTTTATGATCTTAAAAAATAATCATATTCCTATTTTTCTAAATCTCCCAGCAAATATAGTCAGGTAACTCTTTCCAAAACTCCATCTCCTTGATCCACTCTTGATATAAATCACTTGAAAGTCCACCTCCCTAGACCCTTTTTATATGAAGTTCATTTAGGATAGAATTCCAAATCTCTTTATTAAATAAACATTCAACCATGAAATGGTTCACATATTCCTCCCTTTCTCCACACAACACACATCTACTAGGGCCAATCATTCCTCTTTTTATCAAACTATCCCAAGTAAGTATTCTAATTTCTATCATCAACCAACAAAATAATTTGACTTTCAAAGGCATCTCACATTTCTAGATATTTAAATACCACTCATTTGTAGTGACCTCTTGGTCATCTAAACTTATCACTTCATAGGCATGTTTAGCATTACCCTGACCTCCTTTTGTATTCCAAGACCACAATAAAGTATATTTTTCATCATTTAAGTTGCTACCAGTCCATACTAAACCTTTTACATAAAAAATTGGCGCCAACCTCCCCCCTCTCTTTTCTCTCCTTTGGGGTTGGCTCGACTTCCCGTTCCAAGATCGTTCAAGTCTTCGAGTCGAATGAATCATTACGCTCATGATGGAACAAAATCGGCTTGACACGGGCCCTTTCTACTTACTTGGTATCTTTGACGTGATACCTACAGACCCTTTCCTTGGAGCTCTCAATTACTACATCATTATCCTTGGCCCCCGCTGCTAGGCGCTCCCTTGATATGATCACGGAGTGCGACCGTGGGTCAACTCCCTTCGTGATCTCGCACTTCAATACTTTTGCGAGTTGTTTCCTCCTACTTTCTTGATTTCTGAATCGGTAAATACTATGGGACCAGATCTATGGTCCTCGATCCTCTTGCGATCAACAAGTGTGATTGAATCATGTGTTTGGACTCCGCGAGCCCTGACTCCTCTTGACTCTACTTTTCCAACTTACGAACCAACTATGCAATAATCCTCTACTTCACGTCCTTCCAGATCTAATGACCTGGATTAATATCGCTCTACCTGATTTCGCTAAGATCCCTATCTGCTCTCGCAAACCTTTCGAATTTCCTTCTCCCAAACCTCTTGTCCGTCTTCCACCTATCTCGTCCTTGTCAAGGGTGACTTTTTCGTCTATGTGACTTCAGCAAATCCTTGAATCCTTTGCACACTTAGTAAAATTTATCTTTCGAGACTTAGACTGTTCTCGAAACTCCTTCTATGCTCCTTGCAGAAATCTGCACATACAACCTTCTGTGACTTTTCTCGGGTTGAAAACCTCCAAGATTTCAAGTTGCTCTCTGAGCTTCTCTTTTCCCTCTTGGTAGTATTTTTCCCTTCCTTCTGAGCTTATAAGTTGAACTCTAGCTACCTTAGGTGCACTCCTTGCACTAGCTTAGTTCTTCAACGGTTTCTCCCTTCACCTTGTGGAATGTTTAAGGCATCTTCTTTCCATTTTCGATGCACTTATTGAAAAAAATTCCTTCACTAGAATGTTAAGCAATTCTGGGATTCTTCTACACCTTCAGTTGTGTAGTTCCTAGGTATGCTTAGGCCAGCTCAATTCCCTCTCGGCAGAGTATTCCAGAGTGTTCATTAACTCTGCGCTATGTCTCTCTCTACACAGTCTTTATTTTCAAGGGACTTAATCGCCTTGAAATTTCTCCCTGAGTCTGAAAGTAAATATGCCATGCATGCCTGGCAGCTTCTCTTCTGACTCCACTGAGTCCAGGCTCACACTCCTTGTGTCGGCTTACAGAGTTTTCCAACTCAGTCGCACACTCTTTGCACTTAGCCTAGAGAACCAGACTTAACTTAGCACACTCGCAGATATAAAACTCTATCTCTATCCCTGCAAACGATTTCTAACATCCATCTACAATTCACAAACATGTAAAATACATTCACAACACAACATCGATTACACAGAAAGATAAAAAAGGAAAAACTGTCATTTTCTATTAATGGTGGAATGTCAAATTACAATGTTTGAGTCCGAGCTACAATTGATTCTCGACTCTCTGTATCTCTCCTTAAAACCCTCCTTGTCTAAAGAAAAACCAATCTAACCTATACCTTGCAAATAATACAAAGATTTATACAATAGGGGCTCCATGAGCTTCCCTCCCAAGCTACCTAATGGTGTCAAATCACTATCCCTAAGGTTTATCGAAAGGCCAATTTACAATGATAGCAATCTGCCCCCAAATCAGACATAGATCCAATTTTTCGTGAGCTTATTAATGGTGACCTTATCTCTTAATCATCCAAAAGCACAATTCTTCTCTTCCAGCCTGTCCCCAATTAATGCCTGGATCACACCTTGGATCCTCGAGGAAAATTTGAATGCGCACCACGCGTTTAAATGAGATGACACGTGCTGAGATGGAGCAATGCTCCTACATCATACTCCGCAGTGGAAAAAATCATGAGCTCCTGCTCATGAGCTCTCCAACGTGGATGAAATCCACTTGGATCCCAAACTTTCTCTTGGAATTTTTGCTCGGCTCCTCTGCTTCACCACTGCTACTGCTGCATCATTCCTGCTACTCGTGCATGTTTCGTTTTGTCCAGCTTCCTCGTGCTAACCAATTCCTCTGTCGAATCCAACATCATCTCTTTGATATCCTCAATCCCTTTGTCCAATTGCTCCTCTGGCTAGTTTTTCTGTTGCAGAATATCTTTTTACACTCTATCCTTGTCGATGGGAAAATCATGTTGACTTCTCTAGACATATTCCTCCTTTGTGGCCTTATCTTTCCACTATGTTGTAGTCTCCACTCCTGTAGGCTCCTCATCACATAATTGTTTCTCAGTTACCACTTCTCCTGACAGATTTTATCCTGCTAGTCCTTTGGTTGTTCCTATCCTAACTTTCCCCAGCTGTCATTTGTGCTTATATATCTCCTCTGGCATGGCTATTCCTTAGCAACCACCTTTTGGTTATGGATTGACCAACCAATCCTCCATTGCCTTCAACTCTAATTCCCACTGAGTGAGTAACTCAACTGTTCGTTCTCCTTCTATTGGGATAGACATAAATATCTGTTGCATTTCCTCTATGGCAATCTTCGTTGGTTGTCCTTCTGTCTCCTCTTCAACCTCTGTGTTAGCCTCTCCTCGCACACTTGGTAGGAATATCTCAAATCCTCCAATGATCAAAATAACCATCTAATCCTCCTTCTTTGTGATGGAAGTTTGTAACTTCTCATCATCTTCATTCACATGGCTCACAACTCCACGCAAATTTCCACCTGAGTGAGGTTTCTCTCATGCCTCCTCTTCTACCAATGAAATCTCCACTGATTTCACCTCTTCTCCATTGCCCACCTAGAAATATGGGATGTCTCCTCTGCCCACCTAGAATTTTATGAGATCCATCGATCCCTACTCATTACCCACCCGACAATCTATGAGCCTCTTGCCTAATCTCTTTGCCTCGTGACTGGGGTTTCCAACATTCATCAGCCACCTCTTTAACATCTGTTGTTTCCTTCTGGCCAACAACTTTTGAACAGGCCATCTGGCTTTCCTCTTCAAAGGCCATTCGTATCTCTAATGTACCTTTGACTCCTGCTACATCTTGAATGCAAGCTTCTCCATCTAAGCTGGAATTTCACTGAGCTCCTTGTCCATCTCCTCTTTTCTCTTATGTGACTGGAATTCTACTCGACTATGATTATGACTTTCAATGGCCATCTTGTTTTGTCTTCAGCCAACCTGGCTGCTTACCATCTGTTTCACACCTTGCAATGGTTCCAACAGAGTGTCACACTCTGTCTCCCTCGCTTACAAAAACAATTATGCAACCACTCCTTAACCTCCTTCTCTCTATCTAAGACAAATCAAGCTCTGATACCACTCCAACTTCAACCTCCCCCCTCTCCTTTCTCTCTTTCAGGGCTAGCTCGACCTCCCGGTCTAGGATCATTCAAGTCTTTGAGTCGAATGACTCGTTAGGCTCCTGATGGAACCGAATTGGCTTGACACAGGCCCTTTCTACTTCATTGGTATCTATGATGTGATACCTGCAGACCCTTTCCTTAGCACTCTCAACTCTTGTGCCGATGTCCTTAGCCATAATTGTTAGGTGCTCCCTTGATATGACCATGTACTGCGACAACGGGTCAACTCTCATCGTGATCTCGCACTTCGATACTTTCGCGAGTTGCTTCCTCCTCCTTCCTCGATTTCTGAATCAATGAATACTCTGGGACCAGATCTACGGTCCTCATTCCTCTCATGATCAACAGCTGTGATCGAATCACGTGTTCATACTTCGTGAGTCCTGACTCCTCTCGACTCTTCTTTTTCAAATTATGAACCAGCGATACGCTGATCTTGTTCCACACATCCTTCCAGATCTAACGACCTGAATTAATATCTCTCTTCGCAACTTCACGAAGACCCCTGTATGCTCTCGCAAACCTTTTGAAGTTCCTTCTCCCAAACCTCTTGACCTTTTGCCACCAGTCTCCTCCTTATCAAGGGCGACTTCTTCATCTTAGGGACTTCAACAGGTCCTCGACTTCTTTGTACACTTAGCAAAATTCCTTTTTCGAGACTTAGAGTGTTCTCAAAACTCCTTCTGCGCTCCTTTCATAAATGTGCACAGACTTCCTTCTGTGACTTTGCTCGACTTGAAAACCTCCAAGGCTTCAAGTTCCTCTGGGAGCTTCTCTTTTCCCTCATGGAAATCTTTCTCCCTTCCTTATGAGATTATAAGGTGAACTCTAGATAAATTAGGTTCATTCCTTGTAGTGTCTCAATTCTTCGACGACTTCTCCCTTGACCTTATGGAAATTTTAAGGCATCTCCTTTCCTTTGTCGATGCACTTCTTGCAAAACCTTCCTTCATCAGAATGTTGAGCAATTCTGGGATTCTTCTACAACTTCAGTTGTGTAGTTCCTATGTATGCTCACACTAGCTCAATGCCCTCCTGGAAGAGTATTCCAGAGTGTTCAATAACTCTGCGTTGTGTCTCTCTCTACACAGTCTTTATTTTGAAGGGACTTAACCGCCTTGAAATTTCTCCGTGAGTCTGTAAGTAAATCTGGTGTGCTGACATGGCAGCTTCTCTTCCGAATCCACTGAGTTCAGACCCGCATTCCTTGCTTCGTCTTATAGAGTTTTCCATCTCTGTCGCTCACTCCTTGCACTTAGCTTAGAGAACCAGACTTAACTTAGCACACTCACGGATAGAAAACGGTATCTCTATCCCTGCAGACGATTTCGAACATCCATCTACAATTCACAAACATGTAAAATACATTCACAACACAACATCCATTACAAAGAAAGATAAAACAAGAAAAAGTATCATTTTCTATTAATGGTGTAATGTCAAATTACAATGGTGGAGTCTGAGCTGCAACTGAGTCTTGACTCTTTGTATCTCTCCTTACAACTCGACTTCTCTAACCCAAAACCAATCTAACCTCCTACCGTCTAGCCTCTACCTTACAAATAATAGAGAGATTTATACAAGAGGGGCTCCATGAGCTTCCCTCGCAAGCTACCTAATGGTGTCAAATCACCATCCCTAAGGTTTATCGAAAGGCCAATTTACAAAGATAGCAATCTACCCCCAAATCGGACGTAGATCCAATTTTTCGTCAGCCTATTAATGACGACCTCATCTCTTAATTGTGTGAACGCACGATTCTTCTCTTCCAACTTGTCCCCAATTAATGCCTCGATCACTCCTTGGATCCTCGAGGAAAATTTGAATGCGCACCACGTGTGTAAATGAGTTGGCATCTGATGAGATGGAGCGATGCTCCTGCATCACAATTCTATTCATCTTTTTGTTCTCCATCTAAAGCAATAAATTATGCACTTTTTCATCTCCATAAAATTGGATCTTCATTAGTTGAAGTTCCTGCCTATGCCAGAAAATTAATACCAATAGTGTGTAGGGTACTAGTTAGATTTTTTGACAATTTGTAAAAGGATTGTGCTTCAATTATGGGATCCTCTCCAATCCTAGTGTACCATCCATTCCCTGGCTTCCAAGCAAGCCAATTAGTAATGGTAGGCAATGAACTGGTTAGTTCTCTCCAACAATTTGAAATCCCTTTTAAGTTCTTACTCCCTTCTCTAAACCATTCAGTTATTGTTTTCTTTTTTAGGTACTTCTTCAGGATCACTTCTTGCCAAATTCCTTGAACCATAAGGCTTAGCCATAAGTTTTTTGCTGCAGATGCTTTTCCAAATAAGAAAATGGTTTTTAAACCTCAACCCCCTTTCTTTTTCGTCTTGCAATCCTTTTTCAATTAACCATATATATACTTTCTTTTTTTTCTTTTTTTCCACACCATAAAAAAAACTGAACTTCCTTCTTACTTATAGGTATATGCTTACTTATAGGTATCTTAACGAATGAGAATAAAATGCATACATTCTATGACAGATTTTGCAAGCGTTAATCTTCCTCCTAAGATAAGCCATCAGTGACAATGGTAAAGAGAAAACGACCAAACCAATTGAATGGAACTGGTCGTGTGTACGAAACATGCCATAAATATAGTTGTTAAACATTAAAGTAGAGGAGGGAGGCAGCCCAAAGTACTAGAGGATCTAGAGGATCTAAATATATATAGCACATAAAAGTGACGCATATTGATATTTTAACTTCCACACAAACAGTTGTTTTCAATAATGTATTTATAGTGGCGTATGACACAAAGACAGCGTGCTGTCCCCAACTGTCTTCCTTCGCTTCCACCCAAAATGTCATTAACAACATCAGCAAAGTTTATGCCCTCTCGAAATTGCCAATGTGTCCAACACTTCGCATATCAGGATGAAATCTCGAAAAGAATAATGGTGGTAAGAAAGTAAAACGCAAGGTAATCGTTCAAACCTGAGGAGTGTAACTCGATGCGAACAAGACTTGTCGACGTATGTCTGGACTTCAGTGCCAAACCGTCCATTTTATTATTTTATGGCGTTGGTGTGGCCCTTCCGTTGTTACATGAGTTAATGTCTTAGTAATCTCAGAGCTAACATCGTGGAAATTTATTAAACAATTGCCCCATCACATCACCGGAATCCTTTTTCTATTGACTGGACCTTAGAGCTAACATTTAAATAGGAGGGCAAGCTCTAGGCATTTCACCATTCAAATTCTCGTCTATTGACGTCTAGTTCTGTTGTAGAGACTTATCTTGGCATAGTCTCTTATCTTCTTTTATGGTCACAGTATCATATTTCATTGTCTCTTGGCATAGTTCATTGTAGACTGTTCGTCACAGTATCATATTTCCTCTCTGGATAGTACGTTACAGTGTCTTCCTTTGAATCACGTTGAATCCAAATAGAGAAGCTGCCTTAGGTAAATTACTTAATAATGAAGGGCTATGCTATGATTGTTCTATTGTTGCTTGCATCCAGGTTAGGTGAGGCTGCTCGGATTTTCGGCTTCAAGCCATTCTATCTGAATAGCGACTCTCAGGTTAGAGCTGCTTCTGCCAGTAGTTATCCATCAGTCGAGGAAAAGACTCCCGAGAAGGCAGTCCTGGCGCTGAACGAACGTCTTAGAAGAAGAGCGAGTGTTGAGAAGCATCCTGGTTCAGAGACTAACTTGAAGCCGAATCTGTCTGTAAAGTCGAAGGCCTCCAATCAGCGTTCTAATGAGCTTCTTCGGACACTCCTTCCTTCTCTAAAATTTGATGTGGTGGAACCCGACATGGAGAAACCTGTAGCGCCCTTTGAACCGTTAGGCCACAGCCCTGGAATTGGTCACGACGATCCGCCAGGATCGAGGCATTGAATTGCATAAGATAGCGAAGCCGTTGAAACGCGTTCTAATATTAGGAAAGGAAAAGCTCTTAGCTAACTTTTGCAATAAGCCATTATATTGCTTATATTGCCATTATAGATCGCTAGACTGTATTGTCTCAGATATTATACGAAGTATTGTGCAGTTAGTAGTTCAAATCCGAGTATGGTGTAATATATAGAGGTTGTAAATATATGAAATAAACTCGTTCTTCAATTTTTTCTTGTATCAATAGCCATGTTTCCCTAACATAGTAGGGTCATACGCACTGTAAAAATTGACAGAGATCGTGCCGCGTAATATATGTATTGTTTTGGGATGTCAATATTTCTCTTTCTTGGTACATTGCATTTTTTTCTCCATCTCCTGAAAAATAGTAGATACTTACAGAGGCCATCAGAGAGAGCGATTCAAAATCATGAGTTCAACTTATGGGGAAACTTATCAAAATATTTACGATATATTAAGGAATATGCTTAAATAATAATAAATAAGCCCATATTCAGATATTTTGTTTTCAAAGAATATTTATGTTGGACTGCATGCATCTCTCACAGATCTGGTGATGAATTTGTGCAGTTCACTTTAGTCAAAATTTATATTTAACATGCTAATAAGCATATTTTTGCATTACAAGTTATGTAATAACAACATATCAATCTGACGAAGAAAATCTAAATTAAGTAATATATACAAAATCTAATTCTTTCATATAATTTTCACTACACATAGCTTGAGTTCAAGATTACTTACTTATTTAGTTCAAGCTCACTTACTTATATAGTCTTTCTTCATAATTTTCTTATAATTATGTAAACATAATTTATTTGCCAATCCACAAAATATACCTTGTTTGTTTCCTAGAATAGCTACGTATTTATAGTTTCCTCTTGCTTTATTTACGCATGTAAAGATTTTTCAAGAAACCCATGAAAATTTATGAAATATTACATTGGGCTTCCTCAATCCGACAAATGACATTTGAAAATTATTTGTCGACTAGATTTTTCCATAGACTATTGTGAGCATAAGGAGCCTTAATAGTATTTTTTTTAAATAAAAGAAATACTATATTAGTAAATACAATTTTCACATAAATTTTTTCCCTTTTACAAATATGCATCTACTATTTCTAATTTCAGAATTGTAAACTCTTGCATAGTCAAAATCTGTTTAGTATGATAGTATAAAAATAAATAACTAGTATAATTTTTCTCTTTTACAAATATGCATCTACTGTTTCTAATTTCAGAATTTACAAATATGCATCTACTGTTTCTAATTTCAGAATTGCAAACTCTTGCATAGTCAAAACCTGTTTAGTATTATAGTATAAAAAAACAAAAATCAGCAAAGCCCTTCTTTAAAAGTGGATATTTACAAAATATTACATAAACTTCAGATTTTTCTTAAATAAGTTATACAATTGTTATACAACATATCAACATCATTGTTTTATTCCCTGTAAATATGTTGTGCTTTCAAGTGATTGAACTTTCTACTTAATTGTGGAATTTTTGACATCCATGGTTTGAGTCACCAACTAGTTGTAAATTTTTAATATGTTTATAGTGAGCGAAGAACAAGCCTCTCCAAAGTGCTACTAACACACCCTTGGTGTTAGACCCAGTGTCACAATTTAGTTTAATATTGAAATAGCCCAACTAGTACCACAATTTAGTTTAATATTGAAATAGCCCAATTCTGGACACTTTAGAATAGCTCATGCACCACATTTTGAACCCTCACATTCTAGTCTCCATCAAAGAAAATCACTGCTAGAGTACGATTTTCTTCCAAACATGGGTCGGAGAAAGATTATGATCTTCAAAAATAATCATATTCTTTTGTTTCCAAATCTTCCAACAAATATAGCCATCTCTTTCCAAAACACCATTTCCTTGATCCACTCCACCTCCCCAGATCCTTTTTAGATAAAGTTCATTTAGAATAGAATTACAAATATCTTTAGTAAATAAACATTCAACCATCAAATGGTTCACATATTCCTCCCTTTCTCCACACAACAAGGATCTACTAAGGCCATTCATTCCCCTTTTTATCAAATTATCGCAAGTAAGTATTATGTTTTCCATGATCAACCAACAAAATAATTTGAATTTCAAAGGAAATACCACTCATTTGTAGTGACCTCTTGGTCATCTAATATTATCACTTCATAGGCCTCTTTAGCATTAACTTACCTCTTTTTTCATTCCAAGAGCACAATAAAGCATCTTTTTCATCATTTAATTCGATATCAGTCCATACTAAACCTTTTACATAAAAATCCCTTTCATCTTTCTACTTTCCATTTAAACCAATAAATTCTACACTTTTCCATCTCGGAAAAATTAGATCTTCATAAGTTGAAGTTCCTTCCCTATCCCAAAAAATTAATACCAATAGTGTGTAGGGTACTAGTTATATTTTTTGACAATTTGTAAATGGATTGTGCTTCAATTATCAGATCCTCTACAATCCTAATGTCTCATCCATTCCCTGGCTTCCAACCAAGCCAATTAGTAATGGTAGGCAATGAATCAATTAGTGCTCTGTTCTCTCCAACAGTTTGAAATCCCTTTTAAGTTCTTACTCCCTTCTCTAAACCATTCAGTTATTGTTTTCTTTTCCAAGTACATCTTCTGGATCACTTCTTGCCAAAGTCCTTGAACCATGATGCTTGTCCAAAGGCTTTTTTCTGCCAAGGCTTTTCCAAATCAAAAAATGTAATTTAAACCCCAACCCCATTTATTTTTTGGTCTTGCAATCCTTTTCCAGTTAACCATATGTATACTTTCTTTTTATTTTTTTCCCGATCATAAAAAAATGAACATCCTTATTCTTATTTTATTTCAGATACTTATATGGATCTTAACCAATAAGAGCCAGTAAACATAAGTACTTTCTAAGACAGATTTTATAAGCGTTAATCTTCCTCCTAAGGTAAGACATCGATGACTCCAATTTAAAATTATTTTCTCCATTTTTTTATGTAAACAACTCCAATCATCCAGAGCACAATAGTTTGGTTTGATAAAAAAACCCAAGTACCTAAAACCAACTTAAAGTGGTTTTACCTCAAAAGATAGTATACCATTTAAGGTTGTAAGATCCTCCCTAGTATAGCCAACTTCTAAGAAAAGTGACTTCTGAGAGCTAAAGGACATACCCTTCACATTACATAACAAATAAAGTTCCTCTTTTAAAACTCGCCATTCTAATAGAGAACCATTCCCAAATAAAATAACAACATCTACAAAAAGTAAGTGTGTAACTCTGGTTCCTTTTGCCACTAATATGCCTACAAATTTCCCTTCTTAAACTAGCTTAATAATGAGCCTACTTTGTCCTTCCATAATAAGTAAAAACAAAAGTGGAGAGAGAGGGCACCCTTGCCTAAAACCTCTAGAAAATTTGAAAGTATTGGATGAAATCCATTTATTAAAACATATAAATTTACAGAAATTACACATCCCATAATCCAATCAGTTGATTCAATGCTTAATGCAATTCGAAGTAAAACTAACCTTAGAAAATCTCAATCCACCCTATCATAGGATTTCATCAAATCTAGTTTTAAGACCAAAGATTTTGTATTTTTTACCTTTATACAGTGCAAGGCCTCCTATGCCACTCCTATGGCATCTGTGATTTATCTACCTTCCAAAAATCTAAATTGTTCCTTTGAAATACCTATGGACAAAAAGAGTTTGATTCTCGAAGCTATAATTTAGGTAATTATATTATAATTCAAGTTACACAGGCAGATTGGTCTAAAGCCTTCAAAGGAAACATGATTATCACTTTTCAGGATGAGTGTTGGAAAGGTTGCATTTAGTACTCATGAAACATTCCCTTTCAATCTAGACTCTTCTACCACATCCAACAATTTACACCGCAAAAGATCAAAAACTCTAAAAAGAATTCAAGATTCCAACCATCCGGTCCATAACTTTTTGAAATAACAAACCCTTTCAAAATTTTCAACACTTCAAAGAGTAAAATTGGATCTGCAATTATATGACAATTTTATGACCTTCTTCCTCAAAAAAAAATCCTTATTTGACCCTTGCACTAAATAATAATATTTTATCAAAAAGTTTATCATTTAAATGGAGCATTAATAGCTATCTACAAGCCTCGCACTAAATAATAATATTTGATCAAAAGGTTAATCATTTAAATAGGGTTATAGTTAAAGAGTACTTAATTTTGAAGTTTTTTCTTATATTTAAAATCACTCAACTTGTTATTGAA
>JZKD02S0522984.1:78406-91862 GCA_000966675.3 Picea glauca
GCTCCCATGACCCCAAAAGGGGATATGAAAAAGGGCCATAGATGTATGAAGGGGTGGGAGAAGGAAAATACTAATGTTTTATGTTCATTTTAATGCAAAATTAGATTAATTTTCCGAATTATACCAAATAGGCCATTTGAGAAAATCTTTTCCCCACCTACTTGATCAAACAGATCATTTATCGTAGGTAAGGGGTACTTGTTCTTAATATTCATTTTGTTTAATTTTATATAATCGATACATAGTCTTAGAGTGTCTTCCTTCTTTTTCACAAAGAGGATTGGTGCTCCCCATGGTGAAACATTTGGTCTGATATACTCTTTGTCCAATAATTCTTGTAGTTGAATGTTTAGTTCTGTCAACTCCAGCAAACACATTCGGTAAGGTGATTTAGAGATAGGGGTTGAAAAAGGTAGCAAGTCAATAGAAAATTTGATTTCCCTTCTAGGGGGTAATTCAAGTATTTCATCAATAAACTCGTCTCTGAAATCACGCAGAACAACAAAGTCCTCCAAGTTGGGTTTATCTTCTTTTTCTAAAAGGTTTGTTACTTGGATGGCATAAAATTGACAACCCTTTCTCATGCATTTCTTAAATTGCATTGTTGAAACTTATCTAATTGATACTTGTTTTTGTATACCTTGAACTATCCTGGCAATGTCACTTTCATCTTTATACTTAAGTGTATTTTCATAACAATCTAGCACTAATTTATTCCTTTCTAACCAATCCATTCTAATAAAGAACAACAAAGTCCTCCAAGTTGGGTTTAACTTATTTTTCTAATAGGTTTGTTACTTGGATGGCATAAACTTGACAACCCTTTCTCATGCATTTCTTAAATTGCATTGTTGAAACTTGTCTAATTGATATTGGTTTTTGTATACCTTGAACTGTCCTAGCAGTGTCACTTTCATATTTATACTTAAGTGTATTTTCATAACAATCTAGCACTGATTTATGCCTTTCTAAACAATCCATTCTGATAATTACAACACAAGATCCTTATAGAATGTTCATATTTGTCCTTATGTTTTGTGATGCAGACCCCCAACCCTCTGGACGAGATCCGCTTACGAATATTCTAAATTCTCCTTGAGCCGAAGCGGCTCCTTTGGTTCCATCCTAGAACCTTCAATGAATCCACAAGTCCTTCATGAAAACTTGCCCTGCGGAACATGACACCAGGCGTGAGCCTTACATCTCCATGAGACCATAACTTGGCCTTAGCGCAAGAACTTTTTGAAACTCACGAGCTCATGATTCGAAGACCCTCGACTACTCTTTCTCCAAACACTGATACCCGAGATGCGATACGGGTATGGCTCCTCCTTTTTAGTGCCTTCCACACCTAACCACTAGCTATGGCTAAGTGCTATCACTACTCGCAACTCGTGACTTCGCGAGTTGGAGTGTTGAACCCTCGTGCTCCTCCTTTACGAAATCCCGAAGCACGATAATTCAGCAATGGGTTGACCCCTTCCAAGGTGACGCGTGTACACCACATGTCACCTACTTCTGCCTTTTCTGTGTGTTCTATGATTGCACCACCTGTCAACCACAGGGTCCCCACCTAATGGATGTCACACGTGTTCGTACGATCCCTCGACACTTGGCACTTTCTGACTTCTACAGTCTAAAATAAATTCTTTCAACCCCCAAACCACCGATACGCGATACCACGCAGAGGCTCTGATCCAACAGTTCTCCCGTGGCTTCGATCCAATGGTTTGGATATCCTTCCCTGGTCCTCGCAACTCAGGACTTTGCAAAACCAAGAATTTTCTCTACCCTCTAAAATCACGAGCCCTGAATTCTCGAAATGATCCAGATCTCTGCCACCTATCCTCTGAAATGGATGGTGTTGATGCTTTCGGGACTTGACGAGTCCTCTGCATTATATTGTTATGAGGTTTAAACCTCGCTCACCTTTTCTGGATCCGACAACTCACAACAACTCGACACTTCTCGCTCGAAATTTCTGTCATCCATTCTACCCTTCCATGCGACATCCCAGGGATTAAACCCCTCACACCTTCTCTCGGATCTGACGACTATCGATCCTTGGTGCTAGATCTGATGGCCCGAATCCTTTTTCTTGTGCACCTCCCAGGGAATAAACCTCATGCATTTATCCTTGATCTAGCGGCTCTCCGGACACTGCATTCCAGATCCGATGACTGGCACGATTTCGCGATCTCGACAATTTCAAGTATGGGGTGCAGCCTCCTCTGCTCCTCCAACTTCTGATTCTTGAATGTATGCATATCCAAGGGTTTAAACCCCGTTTTCCTTCGCCTAATCCAATGGTTGTTGGGTATTGGTGCTAGATCTAACAGTTTAGATCTATACTCCTTGCGCGCTCTCCTCCTACTGCCTGGACATATATTCAACAGTCTAGATCTTTCCTCCCAGCACCAGTCCAACGGTAGTTGTGCTCTTCCTCCTGAGGCTCTTGTATTTTTGACTTAGAGGATTTTCTAAGTCTCGAAGGTCTCGACCTTCAAATATTCCTCTTGTGAGCTCGGTTCCTTTGGGTCTCGTCTGCATTATAGAAACGTTGTCCCCTCTGAGCTTTTCCCTCTTGAAGATTTACTCCTGCACACACTTTGCATTCTAGGACCTCAAATAACTCAGATTCGAGAAGTTTTATGGAAAAGAAAACTTCTTACGCCAACCTGACAGTCTTCTACTCGATGCACACCTTACAAAGCCTACAGAGTATTCAACAACCCTATGAGTGCCTTCTCCTGCAACACTTCTCTTCTCTCTGAACTCGAAATAGAGTCCCTCCTCTGCACTCTATGCATCCACTCAATGCCCTCCTGGAATATTTTTACATAACCTCCAGTAGTTTTGTCTTCTCCCCATGATTTCATTGCACAGTCTTCACCTCCAGAGTGTTCAGTAACCTTGAGGCTTCTCCTAAGTTGTGAATTCTCCTAGTGTGTTTGCCTGGCATGTTCTCCTCTGATCACAAATGAGAGATTCAGATACGCACTCCTTGCTCTGGCTATTTAACCTCCTCTGTTATATTGTTCACCCCTTGCACAACCTAAAGAAACCAAATAGAAATAAAAAAAATAACAAACAGATAGTAAAATCTATCTATCACCTGTGTCTACAACATTCATTTTTGAAACATAAACACATGAACAACAATATGAAAGAAAAACTTATTTTCTATTGATCCAGAAATGCCTATACAAGGTGTTTACAAAGGTTGGAGTGTAACAAGTCTCAACTCTCTCTCTCTCTCTTGAGACCTCTCTTCTCTGGTCTCTCCTCCTATCCCTCTCTCTACTCTAATTTCTTCATTACAAAATGAGGGCTCCCATGAGCTTATCCTCAACCACCATCTCTGACCTATCACTATCACATGGTGTCTCCTACGACTACATTACATAAATGGATGCCCAGTCCTGACTACATTATGGGCTTGTTGCAGGCAACCATTAAAGAAAACCTCAATCACTACCTGTATAAATGCATGGTCTAGCATTGAAAGCCTTACAAAATTTATTGAAATTTCGAATTTCAAAATGGAGAGGGTTGCGCCTCTCCCTTTCTCCATTAAATGTGTGTTGGATGTGTTGGCTAGCTGGAATACTTCTGACATGGAGCAATTCTCCTGCATCATACTCCTTAGCTGGAAAAATCATGATCTCCTGATCATGAGCTACTCTTCTCTAGTGTTGAAATCCACCTGGATCCCAAACTTTCCCTTGGAACTATCCACCTACTCCTTTTCTTTGTTGTTGTTTTTGTTGTTTCGTTTCTTCTCTTCCAGGCTCCCTTCTGCTCAAATTCTCATTGCTTGCAGTCTTTACTATTGAACTCAACATCAACCTTCTAATTTCTTCAATTACCTCATCCACCTGCTCCAGTGGCTGGCTCTTTGTATGCAATCTTCTCTGTTGCACTGCTATCTTCTTAATGGTATTATCTACTCGATCTATCCTGCTATATTTATCTCTCTTTGTGGAACTAAGTGGCCACTCTGCTGCAGACTCCAGCTCTGTAGTATTCTCACTGAACCACTTCTCAACTTCTTCCTAAGGTAGTTCTATTGTTTCCATTTCTTCTACTGGCATACTTCCAGATTCTTCCAGCTTGGCTTCTCAAGTTTGCAAACTTTGCACCATCACCATTCTCCCCAATGCTTCCAATTCTTGATACAGATCATCAAAATCCATGTTATCTACTTCCTCTTCTACTATAGACTCTAGTGTTGCAGTCATTTCTGTTTCAGTTTCCTGGCTGAAAATTTTGAGCAACTCAGTTGAATGCTCTTCTTCTTCTTCTTGTGAAAACATCAGTGTCTGCTCCACTTATTCCTCTTCTTTGAAAGTCTCTGTTGGCTGTGCTCCTTCTTTTGTTTCATCTGCAACACATGCTCTCACCTCAATTAGGTTATTTGGTAGGAATACCCAAATCCCCCCAATCATCAGAATGCTCTTATGATCCTCCTTCTAGATGGTGCAATTTTTTAACTTGTCATCATCTTCATTCACATGTTCTGCAAAACCACATGAATCTTCACTTATCAGTAGTCCTTTCTTACCTGAACTCACTCCTGAGTCCCTGATACTTTCAGACAGTCTCAGTTCTTTTCTCCTACTCAACTGGCAATTTGGGAATTTTTTGTTGCCCACTTGGTAGTCTATGAGATCCAGTGATCCCATCTCATTTCCCACTTGGAAATCTAAACATTCACCACTACCCCCATGGAAGTATGCGATACCTTTTGTTGATCTCTTCCCATTGCCCACCTGGCAACTCGAAAGTTCACTTATGCCCACCTAGCAGTTTATGGAATCCTATGCTAATATCATACCATTGGCCACCTGGCAATATGAATTTTTGTTGTTGTCCTCTTGATAGTCTATGAGATCCTCTAGTGATCTCATTCCATTTCCCACCTGGGAATTCAAAAATTCATCTTTGCCCTTCTAGCAGCCCATGAGATCTAAAACCAATCTCTCCTCCTCATCACTGAGGGTTTCTCCAACTTCTGGCTCACAAATGCAAACCATCTTTGTTTCATTGAGGCTTTCAGCATACCTTAGCCACTTCTTCAACTCTTGTTGTTGTTTATTGGCCAACAACTTCTGAACATGCCATTTGGATTTCTTGTTCAAAGGCTATTCGTACCTCCAGTGTACTTTTGCCTCCTACTGCATCTGCAATGTCAGTTGTTCCATTCTCACCCTTATCTCAACAAGTTATTTGTCAATCTATTCTTTACTCATCTACTGGTGGTCTCCTATTCCACCACACTCATTTACTTCAGTAGCCATTTCCATCTTTCACTTTCCCTCCTGGAAAGCATATGGATCACTCTACATATGAGAGAATCTCCATGTCCTCCTACATCTCACCTGGTTGTCTATCATTTACTGCACACATTGCAAGAATCACCACAAAGATTTAACACCCTGCTTCTTTCACCTGTTGTATACAGATGAATCTTTGCTTCAGATTCGACTTGATGTTACCAGAATTTCTCCCACCATCTCTCCTTTGTCTGTGAACAAAGTAACAGTCTCCTCTTTCTCTTTTGTCTGAGATCTATAGACAAAAATCTACTCTGATAGAAATTGGTGTGTATCAGAGTATTTTCTTTATCTACTCTACCTCCTTCCGCCTCTAGTATATAGACAGAAAGTGGCTTTGATACCACTTGATGCAGACCCTCGACCCTTTGGCCGAGATCCTCTCAGGATCATTCTAAATTCTCCTTGAGCCGAAGTGGCTCCTTTGGTTCCCTGCTGGAACCTTCAATGAATCCACAAGTCCTTCATGAAAACCCACCCTACGTAAATTAACACCAGGCACGAGCCTTACATATCCATGTGACCACAACCTAGCCTTAGCACAAGTGCTTTTCGCAACTCATGAGTTCGTGAGTCGAAGACCCTCGACTACTCTTTCTCCAAACGCTGATACCTAAGATGTGATACGAGTATGGCTCTTCGTTGTTAGCACCTTCTACACATAACCAACAGCTAGGGCTAAGTGCTAGCACTACTGGAAACTCGTGACCTCGCGAGTTGGAGTGTTGAACCCTCATGCTCCTCCTTTGCAAAATCCCAAAGCATGATAAGTCAGCGATGGGTTGACCCCTTCCAAGGTGATACATGTATGCCAGCTATCGCCTACTTCTTCCTTTTTTGTGTGCTCTATGTTTGCACCACCTATAAACCATGTGGTCCCCACCGAACAGATGTGACACGTGTTTGTACAATCCCTCAACACTTGGCACTTTGCAACTTCTACAGTCGAAAATAAATTCTTTCAACCCCCGAACCCTCGATACGTGATACCACGCGGAGGTTCTGATCCAATGGTTCTCCCATGGCTTGGATCCAATGGTATGTATCTCCTTCCCTTATCCTCGCAACTTGGGACTTCACGAAATGAAGAATTTGGTCTGCCCTCCAAACTCATGAACCCCAAATTCATGAAATGATCGAGATCTCTGCCACTTGTCCTTGGAAATGGACAATCTTGATGCTTTCGGGACTTGACAAGTCCTCTTCGTTCTGTTTTTAGGAGCCTTAAACCTTGCAAACCTTTTCTTGATCCGACGGATCATGGCAACTCAACACTTCTCCATCAAGGTTTCTACCGTCCATTCTACCCTTCTGTGCAGCTTCCCAGGGATTAAACCCCTTGCACCTTCTCCCTAGTGCGACAACTATCTATCCTTGGTGCTAGATCTGATGGTCGAGATCCTTTTTCCTGTGCACCTCCTAGGGACTAAACCCCGTGCATGTATCCTTGGTCCAGTGGCTCTCAGGCCACTACACTCCAGATGTGACAGCTGGCACGATTTCACGATCTCGACAATTGCAAGTATGGGGTCTAGCCTTCTCTGCTCCTCCAACTTTCGGTTCCTGAATGTATGGATATCCAAGGGTTTAAACCCCATGTGCCTTCGCCTGATCCAATGGTTGTCGGGTATTGGCGCTAGATCTGACGATTCAGATATATACTCCTTGTGTGCCCTCCTCCTATTGCCTAGACATAGATTCAACAGTCCAGATCTTTCCTCCCAACACCGATCCAATGGTAGTTGTGCTCTTCCTCCTGAGCTTCTTGGATTTTCGATTTGGAGGATTTTCTAAGTATCGAAGGTCTCGACCTTCGAATCTTCCTTTTGTGAGCCCAGTTCCTCTGGGTCTCGTCTGCATTATAGAAACAATGTCCCTTATGAGCTTCATTATATTGGAGATTTACTCCTGCGGACATTTTTCATTCTAGGACCTCGAATAACTCAGATTCAAGATTTTTTCTAGAAAAGAAAACTCCTTACACCCACCCTGCATTCTTCTTCTCGATGCACACCTTGCAGAACCTATAGATTATTCAACAACCCTATGAATGTCTTCTCCTGTGACACTTCTCTTCTCTCTGAACTCGAAATAGAGTCCCTCCTGTGCACTCTATGCATGCGCTCAATGCCCTCCTGGAAGAGTTTTACAAAACCTTTAGTAGTTATGTCTTCTCCCCATGCTTTCGCTACAAAGTCTTCACCTCCAGAGTGTTCAGTAACTCTGAGGCTTCTCCTGAGTTGTGAATTCTCTTGGTGTGTCTCCCTGACACATTCTCCTCTGATCTCAAACAAGACATTCAGATACGCACTCCTTGCACTGGCTACAGAACCTCCTCTGTTCTGTTGTGCACCCCTTGCACAGCCTAAAGAACCCAGATAGAAATCGAAAAACTCACAAACAGATAGTAAAATCTATCTATCACATGTGTCTACAACATTCATTCCTGACACATAAACACATGAACAACACTATGTAGGAAAAACTATTTTTCTATTAATCTAGAAATGCCTAACAAGGTGTTTACAAAGGCTGGACTGTAACAAGTCTCAACTCTCTCTTTCTCTCTTGAGACCTCTCTGCTCTGGTCTCTCCTCCTATCCCTCTCTCTACTCTAATTTATTCATTACAAAATGAGGACTCCCATGAGCTTATATTCAACCACCATCTCTGAGCTATCGCTATCACAGTCCAGCTCCTACGGCTACATTACATAAATGGATGCCCAGTCCTGACTACAACCTGGGCTTGCTGCAGGAAACCATTAAAGGAAACCTCAACCACTACCTGTACAAAGGCCTGGTCTGGCATTAAAATACTTACAACATTTAATGCCCTGGCCATTCCATGACTGTTCTTATTTTTAAACCATTGAAACTTGTCTAATTGATACTTGCTTTTGTATACCTTGAACTGTCCTGGCGGTGTCACTTTCATATTTATACTTAAGTGTCTTTTCATAACAATCTAGCACCGATTTATGCCTTTCTAACCAATCCATTCTGATAAAGAACAACAAAGTCCTCCAAGTTGGGTTTATCTTCTTTTTCTAAGAGGTTTGTTACTTGGATGGCATAAACTTGACAACCCTTTCCCACGCATTTCTTAAATTGCATTGTTGAAACTTGTCTAATTGATATTGGTTTTTGTATACCGTGAACTGTCCTAGCAGTGTCACTTTTGTCTTTATACTTAAGTTTCTTTTCATAACAATCTACCATTGATTTATGCCTTTCTAACCAATCCATTCTGATAATTACATCACAAGATCCTGGTGGTAGAATGTTCAGATTTGTCCTTATGTTTTGTGATTCAGACCCCCGACCCTCTGGCCGAGATCCGCTCAGGATCATTCTAAATTCTCCTTGAGCTGAAGCAACTCCTTTGGTTCCATCCTAGAACCTTCAATGAATCCACAAGTCCTTCATGAAAACCTGCCTTGTGGAACTTAACACCAGGTGTGAGCCTTACATCTCCAAGCGACCACAACTTGGCCTTAGTGCAAGCACTTTTTGAAACTTGCGAGTTCATGATTCGAAGACCCTCAACTACTCTTTCTCCAAACATTGATACCCGAGATGTGATACGGGTATGGATCCTCCTTTTTAGTGCCTTCCACACCTAACCACTGTCTATGGCTAAGTGCTAGCACTACTCGCAACTCGTGACTTCGCGAGTTGGAGTGTTGAACCCTCATGCTCCTCCTTTGCGAAATCTCGAAGCACGATAAGTCAGCAATGGGTTGACCCCTTCCAAGGTGATGCCTGTACACCACCTGTCGCCTACTTCTTCATTTTCTGTACATTCTATGTTTGCACCACCTGTCAATGACACGGTGCCCACCTAACGGATGTGACACGTGTTCGTACGAGCCCTCGACGCTTGGCACTTTCCAACTTCTACAGCCTAAAAGAAATTCTTTCAACCAATGAACCCCCGATACGCGATACCCCACAGAGGCTCTGATCCAACAGTTCTCCTGTGGCTTGGATCCAACGGTCTCGATCTCCTTCCCTGGTCCTCACAACTCAGGACTTTGCAAAACCAAGAATTTGGTCTGCTGTCCAAAATCATGAACCCTGAATTCACGAAATGATCTAGATCTTTGCCACCTATCATCTGAAATGGATGGTCCTGATGCTTTCAGGAATTGACGAGTCCTCTTCATTATGTTGTTACGAGGTTTAAAACTCGCTCACCTTTTCTAGATCTGATGGCTCACAACAACTCGACACTTCTCCCTCGAAGTTTCTGACATCTGTTCTACCCTTTCATGCGACTTCCCAGGGATTAAACCCCTCACACCTTCTCCCGAATCTGACAACTATCGATCCTCAGTGCTAGATTTGACGACCCAAATCCTTTTTCTTGTGCACCTCCCAGGGACTAAACCTCATGCACGTATCCTTGATCCAGCGGCTCTCCGGACACTGCATTCTAGATCCGACGGCTGGCGCGATTTCGCGATCTCGACAATTGCAGGTATGGGCTGCAGGCTCCTCTGCTCCTCCAACTTTCGATTCTTGAATGTATGGATATCCAAGGGTTTAAAACTCGTTTTCCTTTGCCTGACTCAATGATTGTCAGGTATTGGCACTAGATCTGACGGTTCAGATCTATACTCCTTGCGTGCTCTCCTCCTGTTGCCTGGACATAGATTCAATAGTTTATATATTTCCTCCCAACACCGATCCAACGGTAGTTGTTCTCTTCCTATTGAGCTTCTTGGATTTTTGAATTAGAGTATTTTCTAAGCCTCGAAGGTCTCGACCTTCGAATATTCCTCTTGTGATTTTGGTTCCTTTGGGTCTCGTTTGCATTAAAGAAATGTTGTCCCTTCTAATCTTTTTCCTCTTGAAGATTTACTCCTCCACACACTTTGCATTCTAGGACCTCGAATAACTCAGATTCGAGAATTTTTCTGGAAAATAAAACTCCTTACGTGCACTCGACATTCTTCTACTCGATGCAAACCTTGGAGAGCCTACAGAGTATTCAGCAACCCTGTGAGTGCCTTCTCCTGCAAGACTTCTCTTCTCTCTGAAATCGAAATAGAGTCCCTTCCGTGCACTCTATGAATGCACTCAATTCCCTCCTGGTATAGTTTTACAGAACCTTCAATAGTTTTGTCTTCTCCCCATGCTTTCACTGCACAGTCTTCACCTCCAGAGTGTTCAGTAACCTTGAGACTTCTCCTGCATTGTGAATTCTCCTTGTGTGTCTGCCTGGCATGTTCTCCTCTGATCTCAAACGAGAGATTCAGATACACACTCCTTGCTTTGGATATTGAACCTCCTCTGTTCTATTGTTCACCCCTTGCACAGCCTAAAGAACCCAAATAGAAATCGACAAAATCACAAACACATAGTAAAATCTATCTATCACATGTGTCTACAACATTCATTTTTTAAAGATAAACACATGAACAACAATATGCAAGAAAAACTTATTTTCTATTGATCCAGAAATGCCTATACAAGGTGTTTACAAAGGATGGACTATAACAAGTCTCATCTCTCTCTCTCTCTCTCTCTCTCTCTCTCTCGACCTCTCTACTCTGGTCTCTCCTCCTATCCCTCTCTCTACTCTAATTTCTTCATTACAAAATGAGGGCTCCCATGAGCTTATCCACAACCATCGTCTCTAATCTATTGCTATCATAGGGTGGCTCCTACGACTACATTACATAAATGGATACCTAGTCCTGACTACATTCTGGGCTTGTTGTAGGCAACCATTAAAGGAAACCTCAATCACTACTTGTATAAAGGCGTGGTCTACGATTACAAGCCTTACAAAATCTATTGAAATTTCGAATTTCAAAATTGAGAGGGTTGCTCCTCTCCCTTTCTCCATTAAATGCATGCTAGATGTGTTGGTTGGCTGGCATACTTCTGACATGGAGCAATGCTCCTGTATCATACTCCTCAATTGGAAAAATCATGATCTCCTAATCATGAGATCCTCTTCTTCAGTGTTGAAATTCACCTGGATCCCAAACTTTCCCTTCGAGTTGTCCACCTACTCCTCTACTTCGTTGTGGTTGTTGTTCCTTCCCTGCTACTCTTGCAGACTCCCTTCTGATCAACTTCTCATTGCTAGCAGTCTTTGTTGTTGAACTCAACATCAGCCTTCTAATTTCTTCAATTACCTCGTCCAACTGCTCCAGTGGTTGGCTCTTTGTATGCAGTCTTCTCTTCCACACTGCTATCTTCTCAATGGGAAAATATGCTCGATCTCTCCTACTATATTTATCTCTCTTTGTGGCACTAAGTGGCCACTCTACTGCAAACTCCATCTCTGCATTCTTCTCACTGAACTGTTGCTCAACTTCTTCCTGTGGCAGTTTTGTTGTTTCCATTTCTCCTGCTGGCATACTTCCATCTTCTTTCATCTTGGCTTCTCAAATTTGCAAACTTTGCACCATCACCCTTCTCTCCAGTGCTTTCAATTCTTGATACAGATCATCAAAATCCATGTTGTCTACTTCCTCTTCTACTGCAGACTCTAGTGCTGCAGTCATTTATGTTTCATCTTCTTGGCTGAAAATTTTGAGCAAATCGGTTCAATGGTCTTCTTCTTCTTCTTGGGAAAACATCAGTGTCTGCTCCACTTCTTCCTTATCTTTGATAGTCTATGTTGGTTGTCTCCCTTCTTTTGTTGCATCTGAAACACATGCTCTTGCCTCAATTAGGCTATCTGGTAGGAATACCCAAATTCCCCCAATCATCAGAATGCTCTTATGATCCTCCTTCTGGATGGTGAAATTTTTTAATTTGTCATCATATTCATTCACATGGTCTGCAAAACCACATGAATATTCACTTATCAGTAGTCCTTTCTTACCTAAACTCACTCCTAAGTCATTGAGACTTTCAGACAGTCTCACATCTTTTCCCCTACCCACCTGGCAATTTGGGAATTTTTTGTTGCCCACTTGGAAGTCTATGAGATCCAGTGATCCCATCTAATTTCCCACTTGACAATCTAAACTTTCACCATTGCCCCCATGGCAGTATGCGAGACCTTTTGATGATCGCTTCCCACTGCCCACCCGCCAACTCGAAAGTTCACTTCTTCCCACCTAGCATTTTATGGGATCCTCTGCTAATCTCATACCATTGCCCACCTACCAATATGAATTTTTGTTGTTGTCCTCTTGACAGTCTATGAGATCCTCTAGTGACCTCATTCCATTTCCCACCTGGTAATTCGAAAATTCATCTCTACCCTCCTAGGAGCCCATGAGATCTGAAACCGATCTCTCCTCCTCATCACTAAGGGTTTCTCCAACTTCTGGCTCACAAATGAAAACCATCTCTGTGTCATTGAGGCTTTCAACATACCTCAGCCACTTCTTCAACTCTTGTTGTTGTTTCTTGGCCAACAACTTCTGAACAGGCCATTTGGCTTTCTTGTTCAGAGGCTATTTGTACCTCCAATGTACTTTTTCCTCCTACTACATCTTCAATGTCAGTGGTTCCATTCTTTCCCTTATCTCAGCAAGTTCTTTGTCAATCTATTCTTTACTCATCTGTTGATGGTATCCTCTTCCACCACGCTCATGGTCTTCAGTAGCCATTTCCATCTTTCACCTTCCCTCCTAGAAAACATATGGATCACTCTACGTCTGAGAGAATCTCCATGTCCTCCTACATCTGACATGGTTGTCTATCATTTGCTCCACACCATGCAAGAATCACCATAGAGCTTTAATACCCTGCTTCTTTCACCTGTTGTATACATATGAATCTTTGCTTCTGATTTGACTTGATGTTACCAGAACGTCTCCCACCATCTCTCCTTTGTCTGTGAACAAAGTGACAGTCTCCTCTTTCACTTTTGTCTGAGATCTACAGACAAAAATCTACTCTAATAGGCCTTGGTGTGTATCATAGTATTTTCTTTATCTACTTTACCTCCTTCTGGCTATAGTCTACAGGAAGAAAGTGGCTCTGATACCACTTGATGCAGACCGCTGACCCTCTGTCCAAGATTTGCTCAGTGCAATTTTCTGCAAATCACAAGGCATTATCATGCAAACAACAACCAGGTATACTCCACAACAGAATGGAGTGGCTGAAAGAAAAAATCAGACAATAATGAATATGGCAAGAACA
>JZKD02S0522984.1:97183-107451 GCA_000966675.3 Picea glauca
CCCATCAAAGGTAGCGGGTTTGATTTTCTTAAATTCTCCTTCAAGGTGATCTACCTACTTCCTTTTTCTGTCTGGTTTTGTTTTATCTTCAACTGAAGGTGTACCTTCATATGAATTGTCCCATGTTTTTGCTTCAGGACCAGAATTCTTGGAGTCCCTTTTACTGACCTCCTCCTCATGATCATCGTCCTTTGGGATTTTCTTTGTCACTATACTATGCAACATGACCTCATTTATTTCTTGTTGTTCCTGCTGTGCCTTCTTCAGTTTCTCATTGTCTTCTTTGAAGACTTGTAGCTCAACAATGAGATTCCTCATTGTTTCCAGAACTTCAGTAGGTGAGCTCCCGTCATTGTTCTATCTTGGATCTTCAGGAGGTATTTGTTTGGGATTCCCCTCAAGTCTAATTTCTCTGTCATCCTGGGCTGCCATGATTAATACAAAATAAAAAAGAGTTTTATGTTTGTAACAACAATTGTTTTTGTTAGTTTTTCATAATCATAAAAAACATTGTACTAGGTCAATACTTTTTCCCTTTTCAAGGTTCATGTGTTGTAATCCTTTTCTCTGATACCATATGTAATGTACCTCAAATTTGCCATAAAAAAAATAAAAATCCATGGACATTATTCTCCAATTCCCTTTTTTATGTTTGTGGATAAAGAGAAGAAATATTCTTCCTTGTTATATTTTTTTTTGACGTAACGTCAGTTCGTCCTGCCACATGATGCCATTTCCATACCTGTCTAACTTGCTTTGGATAGAAATCCTATACAACTAATTCACCAAGGATTCTAGTAATTCCATTTAGTCATCAACCTACTCACATGTATATAATATCTATACACTAAATTAGACTTAGGACTTATAGTCCTAATCTCTCTTTAGTTAAGAGATTCCTATGTTTTGCGTGCACGATTATTTTAATTTGTCCCTTGTAAATTTAATTTACCATATATATATATAGCCATGGGTCGGGTCTATACCCCACAGATGAAACTATGTGACCTAGTGATATGTGCTTAGCATCCATATACATAGCCCTCATCATAGATGGGTTCCTTTACGAACTACCCATGATTAGTGATGATCCTGATCCTTTTAGCTAACAAATTTTTATTAATGAGATCTTGTGTTAACTTCAACTTAACTAAATGGTGTTCCAATGAACGTCCTCTTGAATGATAATCTCACTGTAATAATACAGTTGAAGTGTATGAGTTCCAACTCATTGAGTCACGAAGGGATTCATTTATTTCTCCATTTCTTGATTTCAAAAGAGCGATCGACTGCCACAAGGTAGTTAAGGCTCTACATATACCATTTAATAGTAGTTTTGTCTGTGTGAATTATGATGCTTTCACCTCACTCTTCATCCATTCCAGTCAAGCCAACTCGAACCTCATCACATGGTTAAACCGTCCTTCATACCTTTGGCATTTAACTGAGTAGTTAAGGTTCCTCTTAGGGTTTTAACATGTTTACTATTTCATTGTGGATTCTTTCAAGAGGCTCTCTGTGTTAATTTTTTCCTTTCACTGAAGCATGTTGACGATTTAGGGAAAATGTTACCCGGTGGAATGACATCACCATCCGCCCTACCTGGTAAGCTTCCATTAATACTATGTTATGGTTATTAAATGAGGTTTTGTTCTTCTTTTCATCTTTGTCATTCTGCATAGACTCTCCACTGATGATTATGGGGGTTCGGTCTGGTGTCTAAGCTATTGAGAAAGCTCGTTCTGGTGATAGTCTGAACGGTAACCGGATGGGAACTGGTCGTCTTCCTCAAAACATGTAAGAATATTTCCCTACTATTTTGTCCAAATTCCTTTCTAAAGATTCTCTGTATGTCGCCTCCTCGTTCCCGAATTACAACAATCTAGCACAGGCATTGTAATAGGGTTAATGTGTACAAACTGTTACTCATAGGGTTATCATTGTTCTTCCCTTATCTTTATGAATGGTGACTTGGTGTTGGGTCTCTGTGATACTGCGCAGGAGTTCTAGTCTAGGAAGTCAGTTTAGTAGGGTAAAACCCATACTATATACTGTATATTATACTTTGTTCAGGCAAAAGGAAAATAAAATGTCCCTTCAATATTATAATGATTCTTTGTCTTCAATGGGTGTGGTCTTATTGGTTTTGCATGGGATTCTACCATTCTGTAGGTCCTCCCAACCCACTGGATGGATTGATGACTATAGTTTCTCTTTAAAGATTGGTTGTAATTTCCATTCAGTATATATGTGTCTTTATTCGTTTGAAAAGTACTTCGCAGTATGCATTTACTTGAGTTTGGATTATATTGGTGTAACATTTTTTCACCATGTTCATATAGTTTACTTGTGCGTGTGAAAAAACATTCGCAGCTTGGAATTCGATAAGAAAGTGAATTATGTATTCACTGTTTTATTACTCTGACTTGAAACATGCATGTCACACGAGCCCCTTTGCAGTTCTGATTTGCAAATTCTATTGTGTTATTATTGCTTCTTGTCTATTTCCTGAGAGTTTGTTTTTATCAAAAGGTAGCCAATCTAATGATGGGACCCTATTTTGTTGTGAGGTTACCCATCAGGTCACTTAAGCTCACTCCTCCCCTTCCGGTGTATCGATGACTCGTGCTTATGACTGGAAACATTCTTATGTCCATTCAATATAAGTATTACTCTGTGTTTCCACAGGGGCAAACCCGGGGTTCAATGCTACAACAACGCACCAACAAAACCCTAACTACCGGCCCTTTCAACAACACCTACGTAGCAGATGTAGTCTCACTTGAGGTAGAGGCAAGGGTGGTTGTAGGACTCGGGTTTCTGCAACCTTAGCTAGGAAATAGATCTATGATTTTAACACTTAATAGATCACTTAGAACCGTTAGTTCATCATTATATAACCAATATCTACTTCGTAGAGAAAATAGAGCATTGCAGCATTCACGGTGATCTAATGAATATAAGTACTTAGCAAAGGAATTATACCATATCTAGTAGATTTGAGCACTAAGAAAGTTCACATACAATAGATCTAGCATCCAAATTTATCATAAGCACAAATCATAAAAAAATCTATCTATCTATATCAAAGAACTTAAAACATAACACATAAACACATCAGAGCATTACACAGAGAAGTAAGTATTCTATTTTCTATCATCAACCAACAAAATAATTTGACTTTCAAAGGAAACTCCCAATTCCAGATATTTAAATACCACTCATTTGTAGTGACCTCTTGGTCATCTAAACTTATAACTTCATAGGCATGTTCAACATTAACTTGACCTCCTTTTGTATTCCAAGACCACAATAAAGTATATTTTTCATCATTTAATAAACCTTTTACATAAAAAAATGGCTCCAACCTCCCCCCTCTCTTTTGTCTCCTTCGGGGCTGGCTCGACTTCCTGGTCCAGGATCACGGTCCAGGATCATTCAAGTATTTGAGTCGAATGAGTCATTAGGCACCTGATGGAACCAAATTGGCTTGGCACAGGCCCTTTCTACTTATTTGGTATCCGTGATGTGATACCTATAGACCCTTTCCTTAGAGCTCTCAATTATTGCATTGTTGTCCTTAGCCCTTGCTTCTAGGTGCTCCCTTGATATGATCACGGACTGCGACCGTGGGTCAACTCCCTTTGCGATCTCGCACTTCAATAATTTCATGAGTTGGTTCCTCCTCCTTTCTTGATTTATGAATCGACGAATACTCTGGGACCAGATCTATGGTCCTCGATCCTCTCGCGATCAACAATTGTGATCGAATCATGTGTTTGGAATTCACAAGCCCTGACTCCTCTTGACTCTACTTTTCCAACTTACGAACCAGTGATGGAATGATCCTCTACCCCGCGTCCTTATAGATCTATTGACCTGGATTAATATCGCTCTTCACGATTTCGCTAAGATCCCTATCTGCTCTCGGAAACCTTTCGAAGTTCCTTCTCCTGAACCTCTTGTCCTTCTGCCACCTATCTCATCCTTGTCAAGGGTGACTTGTTCATATTTGGGACTTCAGCAAGTCCTCGAATCCTTTGCGCACTTAGTAAAATTTATCTTTCGAGACTTAGACTATTCTCGAAACTCCTTCTGCGCTCCTTGCAGAAATTTACACAGACAACCTTCTCTGAATTTGCTTGGGCTGAAAACCTTCAAGATTTCAAGTTCCTCTCGAAGCTTCTCTTATCCCTCTTGGTAGTATTTTTCCCTTTCTTATGAGATTATAAGGTGAACTCTAGCAACCTTAGGTGGACTCCTTGCACTAGCTCAATTCTTCGATGGTTTCTCCCTTGACCTTGTGGAAAGTTTAAGGCATCTTCTTTCCTTTTTCGATGCACTTATTGCAAAAAAAATCCTTCACTAGAATGTTAATCAATTCTGGGATTCTTCTACACCTTCAGTTGTGTAGTTCCTAGGTATGCTTATGCCAGCTCAATTCCCTCCCAGCAGAGTATTCCATAGTGTTCATTAACTCTGCGCTATGTCTCTCTCTACACACTCTTTATTTTCAAGGGACTTAACCACCTTGAAATTTCTCCCTGAGTCTGGAAGTAAATATGGCATGCTCGCCTAGTAGCTTCTCTTCTGACTCCACTGAGTCCAGGCTTGCACTCCTTGCGTTGGGTTACAAATTTTTCCAGCTCAGTCGCACACTCTTTGCACTTATCCTAGAGAAACATACTTAACTTAGCACACTCACAGATAGAAAACTCTATCTCTATACCTGCAAATGATTTCTAACATCCATCTACAATTCACAAACATGTAAAAGACATTCACAACACAAAATCCATTACATAGAAAGATAAAAAAGGAAAAAATGTCATTTTCTATTAATGGTGGAATGTCAAATGACAATGGTGGAGTCTGAGCTCCAACTATTTCTTGACTCTCTGTATCTCTCCTTAAAACCCTTCTTGTCTAAACCAAAACCAATCTAACCTCTAACTTACAAATAATACAAAGATTTATACAATAGGGGCTCCATGAGCTTCCCTCCCAAGCTACCTAATGGTTTCAAATCATTATCCCTAAGGTTTATCGAAAGGCCAATTTAGAATGATAGCAATCTACCCCCAAATCGGACGTAGATCCAATTTTTTGTCAGCCTATTAATGGCAACCTCATCTCTTAATCATGTGAAGGCACGATTCTTCTCTTCCAGCTTGTCCCCAATTAATGGTTGGATCACGCCTTGGATCCTTGAGGAAAATTTGAATGTGCACCAAGCGTTTAAATGAGCCGACGCATGCTAAGATGGAGCAATGCTCCTACATCATACTCCGTAGCGACAAAAATCACGAGCTCCTGCTCATGAGCTCTCCAACATGGATGAAATCCACTTGGATCCCAAACTTTCTCTTGGAATTTTTTCTTGGCTCCTCTGCTTCATCACTGCTACCGCTACATCATTCCTTCTACTCATGCAGGTTTCCTTTCATCCATATTCCTTGTTCTAATCAATTCCTCTACCGAATCCAACATCATCTCTTTGATCTCCTCAATCACTTTGTCCAGTTCCTCCCCTGGTTGGTTTTTTTGTTGCAGAATATCTTGTTTCACTCTATCCTTGTCGATGGGAAAATCACGCTAACTTCCCAAGACATATTCCTCCTTTGTGGCCTTAGATTTCAACTATGTTGTAGTCTCCACTCGTGTAGGCTCCTCATCACTGAACTATTTCTCAACTACCACTTCTCCTAATAGATTTTCTCCTGCCAGTCCTTCAGTTGTTCCTATCCTAACTTCCCCCAGCTATCATTTGTGCTAGTATATCTCCTCTGGCATGGCTATTCCTTGGAAACCACCTTCTGGTTCTGGATTGACCAACCAATCCTCCATTCTCTTCAACTCCAATTCCCACTGAGTGAGTAACTCAACTGGGTGTTCTCCTTCTGTTGGGATAGACATCAATATCTGCTCCATTTCCTCTATGACAATCTCTGTTGGTTGTCCTTTTGTTGCCTCTTCAACCTCTATGTTAGCCTCTCCTCGCACACTTGGTAGGAATATGTCAAATCCTCCAATGATCAAAATAGCCATCTGATCCTCCTTCTCTGTGATGGAAGTTTGTAACTTCTCATCATCTTCATTCACATGGCTCACAGTCCCACGCAAAATTCCACCTGAGTGAGGTTTCTCTCATGCCTCCTCTTCGACCAATGAAATTTCCACTGAGTTCAACTCTTCTCCCTTGCCCACCTAGAAATATGGTATGTCTCCTCCGCCCACCTAGCATTTTACGAGATCCATCGATCCCTACTCATTACTCACCTGACAATCTATAAGCCTCTTGCCAGATCTCTTTGCCTCGTGACAGGGGTTTTCAGCATCCCTCAACCACCTCTTTAAAATTTGTTGTTTCCTTCTGGACAACAAATTTTGAACATACCATCTGGATTTCATCTTCAAAGGCTATCTGTATCTCTAATGTACCTTTGACTCGTGCTACATCTTGAATGCAAGCTTCTCCATATACGCTGGAATTTCACTGAGCTCCTTGTCAATCTCCTCTTTTCTCTTCTGTGACTGGACTTCTACTCGAACATGCTTATGATTGTCAATGGACATCTCATTTTTTATTTAGCCAACCTGGCTTCTTACCATCTATTTCACACCTTGCAACGGTTCCAACAGAGTGTCACACTCTGTCTCCCTAGCTTACAAAAACAATTTTGCAACCACTCCTTCACCTCCTTCTCTCTGTCTAAGAGAAATCAAGCTCTAATACCACTGCGACGCCAACCTCCCCCCTCTCCTTTCTCTCGTTTGGAGTTGGCTTGACCTCCTGGTCTAGGATCATTCAAGTCTTTGAGTCGAATGACTCATTAGGCTCCTGATAGAACTAAATTGGCTTAACATAGGCCCTTTCTACTTCCTTGGTATCTATGATGTGATACATGTGGACCCTTTCCTTAGCACTCTCGACTCTTGCGCAGATGTCCTTAGCCATCGTTGCTAGGTGATCCCTTGATATAACCATGTACTACAACCACGAGTCAACTCCCTTTGCGATCTCGCACTTCGATACTTTCGCGAGTTGCTTCCTCCTCCTTCCTCGATTTCTGAATCAGTGAATACTCTGGGACCAGATATACGGTCCTCATTCCTCTCGTGATCAACAAATGTGATTGAATTGTGTGTTCATACTTAGCGATTCCTGACTCCTCTCAACTCTACTTTTTTGAATTACGAACCAATGACCTGAATTAATATCTCTCTTCGCAACTTTGTGAAGATCCCTGTATGCTCTCACAAACCTTTCAAAGTTCCTTCTCCCAAACCTCTTGACCTTCTTCCACCAGTCTCCTCCTTATCAAGGTTGAATTCTTCTTCTTAGGGAATTCAGCAGGTCCTCCACTTCTTTACACACTTAGCAAAATTTCTCTTTCTAGACATAGAGTGTTCTCGAAACTCCTTCTATGCTCCTTCCAGAAATATGCATAGACTTCCTTCTGTGACTTTGCTCGACTTGAAAACCTCCAAGGCTTCAAGTTCCTCTGCGAGCTTCTCTTTGCCCTCATGGTAGTCTTTCTCCCTTGCTTCTGAGATTATAAGGTGAACTCTACATACCTTAGGTTCACTCCTTGCACTGTCTCAATTCTTCGATGACTTCTCCCTTGACCTTGTGGAAATTTTAAGGCATCTCCTTTCCTTTGTCGATGTACTTCTTGCAAAACCTTCCTTCATCAAAATGTTGAGCAATTCTGGGATTCTTCTACAAATTCAGTTGTGTAGTTCCTAGGTATTCTCACACCAGCTCAATGGACTCCTCTCAGAGTATTCCAGAGTGTTCAGTAACTTTGCGTTGTGTCTCTCTCTACACAGTCTTTATTTTGAAGGGACTTAACTGCCTTGAAATTTCTCCCTGAGTCTGTAAGTAAATCTGGCGTGTTGACATGGAAGCTTCTCTTCTGACTCCACTGAGTTTAGGCCCGCATTCCTTACTTTATCTTATAGAGTTTTCCATCTCTGTCGTGCACTCCTTACACTTAGCTTAGAGAACCAGACTTAACTTAGCACACTCGCAGATAGAAAATTGTATCTCTATCCCTGTAGAGGATTTATAACATCCATCTACAATTCACAAACATGTAAAATACATTTACAACACAACATACATTACAACATCTATTAATGGTGTAATGACAAATTACAATGGTGGAGTCCGAGTTGCAACTGAGTCTCGACTCTTTGTATCTCTCCTTACAGCCCGACTTGTCTAACCCAAAACCAATCTAACCTCCTATCATCTAACCTCTACCTTGCAAATAATATATATATTTATACAAGAGGGAATCCATGAGCTTCCCTCGAAAACTACCTAATGGTTTTATCACGAAGGTGGGTTACACTTTCATGACAATCAGGTCTCCAAAATTCCAAAAAATATTTTTTCGGCCGAACTATTTTTCGGCCGAAAACATAAACGTCAAATCGAACGTTGCAATAACAACCCCCTCAATTTGCGTGAACAAATTTGGTCGGTCGGATATTTTTTTTCCGGCAATAAGTTTTCGGCCGAACATTTGTTCGGCCAAACTATATTTTGGTCGAAAGATTGTTTATATATTACCGACACATCGATTGTGGAATGTTTTACGCAAGTTTGTGTCGCGTTGTTCTATGTAAGTTGTGTTGTCATTTGGTGTAGGTTGTGTTGTCGTGAGGAGGTCGTTGGTTGGTCACGAGCACAGTGGACAGGAGCGCAGTTGAGGTCGGAGCCGGGGTCGTCGTTGCGGTTTCAACAGGTAATTTTCGAAACCCTTTTTTTTAAGTTTTTGTTATCGTAGTTTCGAATCTATGTTTGGACTATTTTGGACTGTTAGTTTAGTTTAGTTTTGGATTGTTAGTTTAGTTTTGGACTGTTAGTATAATATTTAAAACTTGAATCGTTTAATGTTACAAGAACACAAAATCTCATATGAATCCATGGTAGTTATAATTAAGGTAGACATTAGACATTAAATTGACCTATAAGAACTTTTTTTGGTTTGTATTTGTGTGATAAGGAATCCTTAGGCACTATTAATATTAAAAAAATATGCATACTCTACCCCTATAAAATTCAACATATAACCTTTTAAAAAAACACTTTAACTTTAAGTATTAACCCATTTATTATGAAACAAAAAATATTTAACCCCATTTATTATGAAACAAAAACTTGTGATCAAATTTGGAAACCTTTTTTCATGCACTTGTTGGTGTTTCTTCCTTCCACGTCGTTCTCCTCAACATGGTAGTATTTGGATTTCTTTATCAGCTCTGTTCTGCATACGCGTAGAGGATTCGATCAATGGATCTATAAGACACACAAAATCTCAGGAATCCCAAGTTTCCCATCGAGAAAATAGCGGACATAATTCAAGCTATTGCAGTTCGAATCCCGCTCTTTTGTATCCATCATCTTCAACGCTTTCTTTATGGAATTTGTAATGGATGTCCCTTGAATCTTCCCATGATTCGCAGTGGGAATCACCATCAAAATCTTCAACATCTTCGTCGTCCTCCCGGTTATATGACAGATTCGACTCGCCAAAACCACATAGAAACAGTGCCCCGGGCCTTTGTACCTGCGTTTTCGCTTTACCTGGGTAGATCTGCTCGTCCAATCCTTGCAACACCTAATCACGAACCAATCGAAACATATCAAATTAAATCCAACCTTATTTACCTGCAATTCTTAACATATATACCCATATCGTTTAAATGCCATCGATATACAGCATGAGGTATCGTTCAGTGATGTATGTCCCCTGCTTATGCAAGCTGCAAGTATAAGAATATAAGCAAATGATCGCTCGATGTATAAAATGACCAACATAACTCTGCTAATTTCCGGTAACTGTCCATTCCAGCCCATTAATTCTTGTGTGGAGAATTTGAAATTAAGTTCATATAATTTGAAATAAAATTCACATATATTAYAATGATTCTGTTATCCATCTAAAAKCTCTTAATTCCACTCAAACATTTCATTTCAAAGTTGAAAAGTATAAAATACTRTTAGTATTATTCAGAKCAATGATGGTGCATAGGTAACCAAGCATAAAAGAAAGCCCCTCCCTATACCCATATTATTGGGTTCACTACAAAACAAGTGTTATCATTGATGAGTAGCTCATTTTGTGTATGATTATTGTTGTAATATGCAAAGTACATGGTAAATGTAGCAAATTGGATGGTCAATATAGTTTGGAACTCTTATCAAAGTTGTAACTTATCATCAAAGTTGTAAATGTAAAATTTTAATATATATG
>JZKD02S0522984.1:150309-161818 GCA_000966675.3 Picea glauca
GTGACGTCACCAAGAATTAATAAACACGACAATCCTTATGGTTCTAATTCCACAATCATAACAAGAATAATGGTTTATTATTATACACAAGGCACTTTATAATCATAATTTAATAGTCATAGTAAAGCTATCATTCTAATTAATCCTTCTAACTTATTGCCTAAAAGATCATCAATCTTAACATTCAAATCTTGACATGAAGTTCATAATCATTACAATAATTTATAACAATATATCATTAAATTACGGACACTTGTTGTTCGATTGTTTATTAATATACACAAGTCACTTTATTATTATAATTTAACAATCATATTAATGATGTCATTCCAATTCACTGCAATCTAACCAAGTATAATAAACACAAAGGGTTACCACTATTTAGAACTATCAAGGCTTTATATAGAAAAAACTAACTAAGCAAACCCCTGTCCGAACTAGTCATTGAAATGTATATATATGCCGGTAACATTTCCGGCCAATGCATGTCCATATAAACTACATCAACATTACCAATGCAATAAGACTACACTAATGTTTCCAATACAATAATACTGCAAATTAAACATCGTCGTTAACATTTCAATTTAAATCAAATATTAACATTGCATTTCACAC
Source organism: Picea glauca (assembly GCA_000966675.3). Taxonomy (NCBI): domain Eukaryota; kingdom Viridiplantae; phylum Streptophyta; class Pinopsida; order Pinales; family Pinaceae; genus Picea; species Picea glauca. The sequence continues at coordinate 150,928 of JZKD02S0522984.1, forward strand.
AATTATTAACTTTACAGTTACAGCATCATCATTAACGTTGCTCTTTACACAATTATTGACATTGCAATGTAAAAAAGTATTAATATTCAACTAACCGACATTACCCTACTTTACCCAATCTTACCATGAGATTTTAATACAACCTTATTACAACCATGGTAAGCAAAATAACGGTGATGAGCACAAAAAGAAATAAAAACCAGGATGAGAATCATAGGGCAATTCAAATGGTAATTGCAATCCTCCTGTTGCATTCATATTATAATAGATTTTACACCATGCCCAAGGCTTCCCACCTGTCTCTCTGAACATAAAATAATAAAAAGAGGATGGTGCTCCAAGATAGATTCGTCAGGGTTAAGCAGGTGGTTGTTGTGCAAGCCGCCCCTCGGGAAGATCGCGCTGACCTCCAACTCGACATGCAGTGAGGAAGGTGCGGATGTTATGACGCACTGTCAAAGGAAAGGTAAGAGAGGCATGGGGAATTGTCTATGTACATTTAAGGGCATTCAGCAGTAGGGAGGTGCCCAGGAAGGTGCACACGATTTCAATCCCCGAATTACCTCTAGACACTTACCCAATACTCAATTTCATTTAATTGAATCCGGCATTCCAGCCACATAAAAACAGTTATTGAATTCAATAAGAAATGACAGGAAGGGAGATTAACGGTGGACATCAAGTCGAATCTGGGGGAAAATATTCCTGCTTTCTGATTTCGTATTTCCATGAATCGAATCCTGTATTCCTTGGTTATTGAACTTCCTTTATCTTAAATGCTAGGTTTAAAAAAAAAACATATTTGTTTTATCAAATCGCTTAAGGCTTACACCTTGTATAATAACACATCATNGGCTGCTAAATTGAAGCTTTTAAGTGACCTGATACACTAAATTGTCAAACCAGGGTTGGTAAACTTCGAGATGATACACAGTATGTGCAGGCAAGCGTCTAGTCTTTATTTGAATTCTATCCTAAGAATAAAACACACACCTATTTTGAGAACTTGAATTTTAATGACTAACTTAAAACTCAGCATTTCCTATCTAAATCATCAACAGAAAAATAGTCGTGTACTCCGATGCTGATACTGTTATTTCTATTCAAAAGCGCAGTTCTACAAAATCATTCTACCTCTCTGTTCAACCATCTACCATCAGCATTTTCGTTTAAGTCGTGACACACAGGGTACTGTTGAAACTGCATTCATTCTGAGCATCCAAAACAAATCTAATGCTATCTACAAGAAAACAGAGTATTATGCCATTAACTGGTACCAGGAGCTCCTTTTGTTCTAACTGTAACCGAACTGTTCTAAGCATGCAAGGCAACTACTGTCTAACAAAGCAAAATGCACGCTACTCGAGTTACATCCGAACTGAAAATGAAAACCAAACAACCGTATGCATATTCTAACCCTACAGGCATCAATCCTGTGTTCAATATTCAGCAATGTCAAAGATAATGGTGTGCTGTAATGATTCAATTGAGGGACAAATAAACACAATCCTGAAACTTTTAAAGTGTTGTGTAAGAAAACATTCACATGCTGTGATGAATTGAAACTATGATAAACCGAAACAAAATCTATGAACGTTAAGCTATCTCAGATGCGAGCTGTAAAATATCAAAATGAACTAAGGCTAAAGCAGCACAAACTAAATATATTGCAAATTAAGGCAACGACTTGCACCAGTTTGGCGGGCCCAACCAAACGGCACAAACACTGTGGAAAACGACCAGAGTCAACTAGATCATACGATGCAAATACAATATAACTCCACACTTCATTAACTCATCAAAACAGTATTCAGATCATATGACAGTCAAAATAGATCAACAACAGTTTGTATTCAAGACATAAGTTCATAGCATAGCCCAATAACGATAACAAACGGCAACAGTAATAGTAACAGTAGTAGTAGTAACCCGTTCTCAGCATTGAACACGGGTTTATATCCAAATCCTATTGTTTGTAACAGTCTAGTCAAAGAAAGCATAAAACAACGGATCCCTGATCCGAGAATAGTCTTGCAATCAAACTGAAAACATATTTCACAACTTCGTGACACATAGTGTCACGAAGTTTGAACGCTGAAGAATAATCAATCCAATTTCATCATTAGGCCTTCGAGCACTTCTGTGGCAAAGACTCCAGCTGTCCTGCGAATCTTCTATCTCTCATTCGAACCATAACACACACCATGATGCATCGATCTCGAACAACTCCATTGGTACCTCCACGGTGCGAGTTGGTACCTGGTACCGACATCTTATTCCAAGAATAGCAATGGTACCTAACCCAAGCGATATCAGTTCCATTATCAAATTAAAGCATTAAAATGCATAATAATATCTTGAAATTCAAAGATACCTTAGGTGACCCCTTTGAATGATAAAGGGATGTTGATTACATCAAAATGAGGTCAAAAAGGGTGGTACTAGCATATAGTTGGAGGTCTGTGGTATATAGTATAGGCAAAGAACATGGTCAAAACCGGGGACCAACACTCTTCCCATTGTCCACTTGGCAACTCGAAAGTTCACTTTTTCCCACCTAGAAGTTTATGAGATCCTCTGCTAATCTCATACCATTTCCCACCTAGAAATATGAATTTTTGTTGTTGTCCTCTTGAAATTATATGAGATCCTCTAGTGATCTCATTCCATTTCCCACCTGGCAATTCAAAAATTCATCTCTGCCCTCCTGGCACCCCATGGGATCTGAAACCAATCTCTCCTCCTCATCACTGAGGGTTTGTCTAACTTCTGGCTCATAAATGCAAACCAGCTCTATGTCACCGAGGCTTTCATCATACCTCAACCACTTCTTTAACTCTTGTTGTTGTTTCCTAGCCAACAACTTCTAAACAGGCCATTTGGATTTCTTGTTCAGAGGCCATTCGTACCTCCAGTGTACTGTTTCCTCCTACTACATCTTCAATGTCAGTTGTTCCATTCTCACCCTTATCTCAGCAAGTTCTTTGTCAATCTATTATTTACTCATCTGCTAGTGGTATCCTCTTCCACCATGCTCATGGCCTTTAGTATCCATTTCCATATTTCACCTGCCCTCCTGGAAAGCGTATGGATCACTCTATGTCTGAGAGAATCTCCATGTCATCCTACATCTCACCTGGTTTTCTATCATTTGTTGAACACCTTGCAACAATCACACAAAGATTTAATACCCTGCTTCTTTCACCTGTTGTATACAGATGAATCTCTGCTTCATATTCCACTTGATGTTACCATAATTTATCCCACCATCTCTCATTTTTCTGTGAACAAAGTAACAAGATCCTCTTTCTCTTTTGTCTGAGATCTACAGACAAAAATCTGCTCTGATACCACTTGGTGTGTATCATAGTAATTTGTTTATCTACTCTTCCTCCTTTTTCTCGCAGTCTACAGACAGAAAGTGGCTTTGATACCACTTGATGTAGACCCCCAACCCTCTGGCTGAGTTTCGCTCAGGATCGTTCTAAATTCTCCTCGAGCTGAAGTGTCTCCTTTGGTTCCCTACTGGAACCTTCAATGAATCCACAGGTCCTTCATGAAAACCCACCCTGTGCAACTTAACACCAGGCATGATCCTTACATCTCCATGTGACCACAACCTAGCCTTAGCTTTCGCAACTCGTGAGTTCGTGAGTTGAAGACCCTCGATTAATATTTCTCCAAACACCGATACCCAAGATGTGATACAGGTATGGCTCCTCCTTGTTAGCACCTTCTACACATAACCATCGGCTAGGGCTAAGTGCTAGAACTACTCGCAACTTGCGACTTCACGATTTGGAGTGTTGAACCCTCGTGCTCCTCCTTTGCGAAATCCCGAAGCATGATAAGTCAGTGATGGGTTGACCCCTTCCAAGGTGACTCATGTACACCACCTATGGCCTACTTCTGCCTTTTCTCTGTGCTCTATGTTCACACCACCTGTCAACCACACGGTCCCCACCTAATAGATGTGACATGTGTTTGTACAATCCCTTGGCACTTGGCACTTCGCGACTTCTATAGTCAAAAATAAATTCGTTCAACCCCCAAACCCCTGATATGTGATACCACGTGGAGGTTCTGATCCAACAGTTCTCCTATGGCTTGGATCTAACGGTCTGGATCTCCTTCCCTTCTCCTCACAACTCGGGACTTCATGAAACCAAGAATTTGGTCTGCCCTCCAAATTCACGAACCCCAAATTCGCGAAATGATCCATATATCTACCACTTGTCCTCCAAAATGGACAGTCTTGATGCTTTCAGGACTTAACGAGTCCTATTCATTCTATTGTGATGAGGTTTAAACCTCGTGCACCTTTTCTGGATCCAATGGCTCATGGAAACTTGACACTTCTCCCTCAAAGTTTATGCCATCCATTCTACCCTTCTGTGCGGCTTCCCAGGTATTAAACCCCTTGCACCTTCTCTTGGGTCTAATGACTATCGGTCCTTGGTGCTATATATGATGGCCTAGATCCTTTTTCCTATGCAACTCCTAGGGACTAAACCCTGTGCACGTATCCTTGGTCTAGCGGCTCTCAGGCCACTACGCTCCAAATGCGACGACTGGCACGATTTTTCTATCTCGGCAATTGCAAGTATGGGGTGCAGCCTCCTCTACTCCTCCAACTTCTGATTCCTGAATGTATGGATATCCAAGGGTTTAAACCCCGTGTGCCTTCACCTGATCCAATGGTTGCTGGGTATTAGCGCTAGATCTGACAATTCATATCTATACTCCTTACACACTCTCCTCCTAGTGCCTGGATGTAGATTCAACAATCCAGATCTTTCCTCCCAGCACCGATCCAATGGTAGTTGTGCTCTTCCCCCTAAGTTTCTTGACTTTCCAACTTAGAGGATTTTCTAAGCCTCGAAGGTCTTGACCTTCGACTCTTCCTTTTGTGATCCCGGTTCCTTTGGGTCTTATCTGCATTATAGAAATGTTGTCCCTTCTAAGCTTCGTCCTCTTGGAGATTTACTCTTGTGCACACTTTGCATTCTAGGACCTCAAATAACTCAAATTCAAGAAGTTTTCGATGCACACCTTGCAGAGCCTACAGAGTATTCAAAAACCCTATGAGTGTCTTCTCCTATGACACTTATCTTCTCTCTGAACTCGAAATAGAGTCCCTCTTGTGCACTCTATTCATGCGCTCAATGCCCTCCTGGCAGACTTTTACAGAACCTTTAGTAGTTCTGTATTCTCCTCGTGCTTTCGCTACACATTCTTCACCTCCATAGTGTTCAGTAACTCTGAGGCTTCTCCTGAGTTGTGAATTCTCCTGGTGTTCCTGCCTGGCACATTCTCCTCTGATCTCAAACAAGAGATTCAGATACACACTCCTTACACTGGCTACAGAACCTCCTATGTTATCTTGCGCACCCCTTGCACCGCCTAAAGAACCCAGATAGAAATCGACAAACTGACAAATAGATAGTAAAATCAGTCTATCACCTATGTCTACAACATTCATCCCTGAAACATAAACACATGAACAACAATATTCAGGAAAAAATGATTTTCTATTAATCCAGAAATGTCTAACAAGGTGTTTACAAAGGCTGGACTGTAATAAATCTCATCTCTCTCTCTCTCTCTCGAGACCTCTCTACTCTAGTCTCTCCTCCTATCCCTCTCTCTACTATAATTTCTTCATTACAAAATGAGGGCTCCCATGAACTTATCTTCAACCACCATCTCTGAGCTATCACTATCACAAGGTAGCTCCTATGGCCACATTACGTAAATGGATGCCCATTCCTGACTATGACCTAGGCTTGCTACAGGAAACCATTAAAGTAAACCTCAACCACTACATGTACAAAGGTGTGGTCTGGCATTAAAAGCCTTACAACATTTATTGAAATTTTGAATTTCAAAATTAAGAGGGTTGCGCCTCTCCCTTTCTCCATTAAATGTGTGTTGGATGTGTTGGTTGGATGGCATGTTGTTGACATGGAGCAATGCTCCTGCATCATTTTGACCACGTAAGATGAATTCATTATCAGAAATAAAGTCAACCACTTTCCTTTTTGTTCCTATTGCTAGTTGTACCAGCCATGATTTTGCCTGTCTCATTTTCTTATGTTTATTTGACTCTACTACACCAGGAGTGATATAACTTAATGTATCTCTAGGATCAATTGAAACAAAAATTCGAGTGTTACTGATTTTACCTTCAATTTCTACCACAGAGGAATGTTGGTTAGCTTGTCGACCATCCACGATTACATTTATCTGATGCAAGATTCTACCCACATCACCCATCGTCGAGGCTTCCTAAAAATTGTGAACAACAGTTCTGGTTGTTGAATTTAAACGTGCACAATTCCTCCTTAGATGAGGTTCTTCACATTCCCAGCACTTTGATAGTTCGAAGGGGTTGTCCCCAAACTTCTTTGTTGCCAAATTTATCGGTTTACCATTGCCTTGCATATTTGGATTGTTGGACTGAAAATATTTTCTAGGAAATCTTTTTGTTGCATTCCGATAAGGAGTTGACTGGTATCCCTTCTTTTGTTGGTTCATTCGGTCTTGTTTCTTATACTTCCAAGGTTTGGGAAATTTTGTCCATTGTTTGTATTCATCATTGATTGTAACACATTCGAGCTTTCTTGAATACTTCACTCAAGGATTTGGGGTTATCAAACTCGATTTTGTCCTTATAAGACTGTGGTAAACATCTTAGGAACCACTGGATTTTTACCTTCTCCTCTTAGATAAAAGGTACGAACCTTGGTAATTCTAGGAATTTGTTTATCATATCCTCCATATTCATTTGACCAAGTTATAGCTCATAAAATAGTTTGATTTTCCTTTCATAGTAGCTTTCAGATAGGTACTGTTTCTTGAAATATTTCTTAAAGTATGCCCATTCCATCTGTTTCTCTTTTAGGCCCTTGGTCAATTTCAGATCGTGCCATTCTAACCTTCATATTGCTAGAATAATTGTAGATCTGGAAATAATTCTTGATGTCTAATAACCTTGCCTCATCTTCCTCCCCTATTCTGGATTTCCCATCAAAGGTAGCAGGTTTGATTTTCTTAAATTCTCCTTCAAGGTGATCTACCTACTTCCTTTTTCTATCTCGTTTTGTTTTATCTTCAGCTGAAGCTGTACCTTCATATGAAATGTCCCCTCTTTCTGCTTCAGGACTAGAATTCTTGGAGGCCCTTTTACTAACCTCCTCCTCATGATCATCATCCTTTGGGATTTTCTTTGTCACTATACTATGCAACATGACCTCATTTATTTCTTGTTGTTCCTTCTATGCCTTCTTCAGTTTCTCATTGTCTGCTTTGAAGACTTGTAGCTCAACAATTAGATTCCTCATTATTTCCAGAACTTTAGTAGGTGATCTCGCGTCACTGTTCTCTCTTAGATCTTCAGGAGGTATTTGTTTGAGATTCCCCTCAATTCTAATTTTTGTGGCATCCCGGGCTACCATGATTAGTACAAAACAAAAAAAGAGTTTAATGTTTGTAACAATAGTTGTTTTTGTTAGTTTTTCATAATCATAAAAAACATTGTACTAAGTCAATACTTTTTCCCCGTTCAAGGTTCAGGTGTTGTAATCCTTTTCTCTTATACCATATGTAATGTACCTCAAATTTGCCATAAAAAAAATAAAAAATCCATGGACATTATTCTCCAATTCCCTTTTTTATGTTTGACGATAAAGAGAAGAAATATTCTTCCTTGTTATATTTTTTTGTGACGTAACGTCAGTTCATTCTACCACATGATGTCATTTCCATAGCTATATAACTTTCTTTGGATAGAAATCTTATACGACTAATTAACCAAGGATTCTAGTAATTCCCTCTAGTCTTCAACCTACTCAGATTTATATAATATCTATACCCTAAATTAGACTTAGGACTTATAGTCCTAATCTCTCTTTAATTAAGAGATTCCTATGTTTTGTGTCCACAATTATTTTAATTTGTCCCTTGTAAATTTAATTTACCATATATATATATATATGTATATATATATATATATATATATATATATATATATATATATATATATATAGCCATGGGTTGGGTCTATACCCCAGCTGAAAATATGTGACCTAGTGATATGCGCTTAGCATCCATATACATAGCCCTGATCATAGATGGGTTCCTTTACGAACTACCCATGATTAGTGACAATTCTGATCCTTTTAGCTAACAGATTTTGATTAATGAGATCTTTTGTTAACTTCGACTTAACTAAAAGGTGTTCAAACAAACCTCCTCTTGAATGATAAGCTAACTGTAATAATACAGTTGAAGTGTATGAGTTCCAACTCATCGAGTCATGAAGGGTATCATTTATTTCACCATTTCTTGATGTTAGAAGAGCGGTCGAATGTCAAAAGGGAGTTAAGGCTCTACATCTACCATTCAATAGCAGTTCAATGTGTACGAATTATGATGCTTTCACCTCGCTCTTCATCCATTCCAGTCAAGCCAACTCGACCGTCATTAAGGTTCCTCTTAACTGAGTAGTTAAGGTTCCTCTTAGGGTTTTAACATGTTTACTATTTCATTGTGAATTCTTTCAAGAGGCTCTTCATGTTAATTTTTTCCTTTCACTGAAGCATGATGACGATTTATGGAAAATGTTACCCGGTGGAACGACATCACCATCCACCCTCCCTGGTAAGCTTCCATTAATTCTATGTTATGGTTATTAAATGAGGTTTTGTTCTTCTTTTCGTCTTTTTCGTTATGCGTAGCCTCTCCATTGATGACTATGGGGGTTCAGTCTGGTGTCTAAGCTATTGAGAAGGCTCGTTATGGCGATAGTTAGAATGGTAACCGGATGGGAACTGGCCAGCTTCCTCAAAAAAGGTAAGAATATTTCCCTCCTATTTTGTCCAAATTCCTTTCTAAAGATTCCTTGTATGTAGCCTCCTCGTTCCTGACTTACAAAAATCTAGCACTGACATTGTAACAGGGTTAATGTGTACAAATTGTTACTCATAGGGTTATCATTGTTCTTCCAGGAAGTCAGTTTAGTAGGGTAAAACCCATATTGTTTACTGTATATTATACTTTGTTCAGGTGAAAGGAAAAGAAAATGTTCCTTCAATATTATAACGATTCTCTGCCTTCAATGGGTGTGGTAATACTAGTTTTACATGGGAGTCTACCATTCTGTAGGTCCTCCCAACCCACTGGATGGATTGATGATTGTAGTTTCTCTTTAAAGATTGGTTGTAATTTCCATTCAGTAAATATGTGTCTTTATGCGTTTGAAAAGTACTTCACAACATGCATTTACTTGAGTTTGTATTATATTGGTGTAACGTTTTTTCACTCTCTTGATACAGTTTACCTATGCATGTGAAAAACCATTCACAGCTTGGCATTCGATAGGAAAGTTAATTTTGTATTCATTGTTTTATTACTCTGACTTGAAACATGCATGCCATGCGATCCCCTTATCAGTTCTGATTTGCAAATGTTATTGTGTTATTATTGCTTCTTTTCTATTTCCTAAGAGTTTGTTTTTATCAAAAGGTAGCCAATCTAATGATGGGACCCTATTTTGCTGCGAGGGTACCCATCAGTTCGTTCAAGATCACTCCTCCCCTTCCGTTGTATCGATGGCTTGTGGTTATGACTGGAAGCATTCCTATGTCTATTCAAGATAAGTATTACTCTGTGTTGCCACAGGGGTAGACCCAAGGTTCAACGCTACAACAACGCACCAACAAAGCCCTAACTACTGGCCCTTTAGAAAACACCTACGAAGCATATGAAGTCTCACTTGAGGTAGAGGCAGGGGTGGTTGTAGGACTCAGGTTTCTGCAACCTTAGCTAGGAAACAGATCTATGATTTTAACACTTAATAGATCACTTAACATCGTTAGTTCATCATTATCTAACCAATATCTACTTTGTAGAGAAAACAAAACATTGCAAGATTCACAGTGATCTAATGTATATAAGTACTTATCAAAGGAATTAGACCATATCTAGCATATTTTAGCTCTAAGAAAGTTCACATACGTTAGATCTAGCATCCAGATTTATCATAAGCACAAATCATAAAAAAATCTATCTATCTATATCAAAGAGCTTAGTACATAACACATAAACACATCAGAACATCACACGGAGCATAATAACACAATATTTACATGGTTCATCCCCACCCTCGGGCTACGTCCACCAACTCTTCTTCTTTATTAGCTTCAATCGATCATCTACATGCACAGAGCTGAAAACCCTTACTTCGTATAAGACAAGAGATTTGTGTAGCTTGCTAGATCCTCCTTCCTTGCGTTACAACACAAAGCCCTCCACAGTCTCTTACAATGACTTGGACTTAGCTCTGCAAGTATCACACAGTATGCACAAAGACTTACACTTCTTGATCACACAGATCCAACTCTTAACACTTAGCCAAATTGCACAACACTTGCCCAATACTCAACTACTTATTACAGTGCCTAGACTTCTATTTATACATACAAAATAGGCCTAAACATGGGTAAATCCATGGGCTAACATCCCATTCCTGTTACATATTCCCAAATCCCAAAAAGGACCCAAAAAGGGGTCAATATCCCGTGATCTCTGCTTCATCTTTGATAGGCTGTCGATGTCCCAAAATAGTGTTACAGGTATGAAATAACTGAGAGGGGGGGGTGAATCAGTTATTGTAAATTATTAACAATTTATCTCAATTTTATCTTCGAATCATTAATCTTAATGGCAGCAAGTCTTTACTGTGAAAACCAGTGTTATAAACATAAAGCATATAGCATAAAGAACAACAATCACACACAGCATTCATTCACAAGTATGAGACAGATTTTTCAAGAGGAAACCCAACCAGGGAAAAAACCTCGTCTTCTTAAGATGTTCAGCAAGCTTCAAC
>JZKD02S0522984.1:168608-186588 GCA_000966675.3 Picea glauca
CATTTGTGTTGCAGCGTGTTTCAGCATCTGTGTTCACATTTGTGTTTGTGTTGCAGCATCTGTGTTCGCATTTGTGTTGCAGCGTGTTTCAGCATCTGTGTTCACATTTGTGTTTGTGTTGCAACATCTGTGTTCGCATTTGTGTTTGTGTTGCAGCATCTGTTCTTCATAAACAATCGATTGCCATCAATGAAAACCTTGATCATCTGCGTCATTCTTGTTGTAGCCATATTCCCAACAAATAGATCAACTTTGACCAAGGATTGCCCAAAACTTGGCCAAGGGCCAAGAGGCCCCCAACACTCACCTGTGACTTGTCTCGAGTCACTCTGGCCTGACTAGTTATGCTTTGAACACCTCGAGCTTAGATCAAGTTGCTTCGACCTGTTGTTGTTCTACGGCCTCGTTTTCAATGAACTTGTGGATGACTAAATCATTGATAGGTCCCTCTAGACGTTGTTCAACTGTAGTGGCAACCTGCTCTAACTCTACTCCTTGGCCTTATACCTCTGTAAACAATTGATAGGCCTTATCTTGCATAGGTTGGAGTTTTTGAGTTACCTCCATAACTATTCTCTCGATAGTATGTATTTTTTGGTGTGCGATATAGTTCTCTTGGGAGCGCTTCATTCTTTCCACAACTGACAGGGGCTTCAGTTGAACGTCTATATTTTCGGCTTGGTACTTCGCCTCTTGGAGCTATGACTTTAGTGCTCTTAATTCTAGACTCTCAGCTAGTCATTCATATGTCAGGGCACTGTGATCAGTGAGTTGCTTACATTCCTAGGTAAGAAGATTGAGTTGTTCAACTACACTCCTGGAAGTTGCTTCTCGTTGGTCTCTTACATCTTGAGGGCTCTCGAGTATTGTGCGTAGTTCCAAATCTGATATGCAGTGTTGTAACTATTGGATCACTTCTTCAAGTTGTGCTACTTTCTATATAACTTGCTCTTTGGCCTTTAATTCTATTACTATCATAGAGCGAAGTTCTTTGTTTTCCATTTCCTATACTTTGAGTTTCTCTACGAGCAATTGTTCCTTTTCCTACTACAACTGGGATTTTTCTTCTTCAAACTTCGCTTGGAGAGAAATATTTTCCCATTTTGCAGCATTGTGTTGCTCTACAAGGACTCCTTGTACTTGTGCTAAGGCATGGGGCTTCGACTGTATCATCTAGGAAGTGGTGTTGAAATGGCTCATATCCCAACTCTAGTTCTCTTGGAAAAGTGGAGACTATGCGACTGGAATGTAGGGCCTGTTGTACCCCTCAGCGTTCAATATCGATTCGATCATACATATATTTTTGATTTTCTACTTGTTTCTTTTCTATTTCCAGTGAAGCATCATTCAAGGCTTATACAAGAAATTCAAATTCAATAGAGGTGAGGACGGTCTACATCTTGGTTATGGTGGCCTACAATTTCTTCCGGGAGGAAGGTTTCGGAGGTGAAGATTTTCTCTTCTTCAGGGGATCAACCTCATCACCCTATTGCTGTTTGACCTCTTTGTCATTCAACTCTTCACCATCACCTCCTTACTATAGTGATATGGAAGAAGTCTTCATAGATGCACTATCTAAATCCCGAGCTTCTTCAGTCTTCTTTGTCTTGCTAGATCTGGTTGTATCCTGCGCATTTCCTGGGTTTTTGATGTCGGATATATCCCTAGGGTCTGCTAGAATAAGGAGGTCCACCGACCATTCCTTGGTGATCTCCTGGAAGTCCTCCTCCATTAGCTTATAGTAGGATTGGAGCTATTTCTTGTGTTCGTTAGCGCGCACTGTGATGTAAATAAAATGTTGGTCTGCACTGAACTTCATCAAGGGCCTGAGTCGATGTAGAGTGTTCGGAGTGATTTGAGGCTCGAACTAGATGGTTGTCTTCAGCTGGTTGTAATAGTATGAAAAACAACATTGGACTACCATTGTTTATTCATGTCTCCTGAGTGCCACAGTGTACTGAACTTCGTGAACAATGGTTTGAGAGGCTCTGCAGTCAAGTTCTAATTGGTTTAGCAAGTACTTTTCCCAGTTCATCTGAATTCCTTTTGAGCACTTTCTTGCGAGGTTGACTAAAAAACTAGTGACTTGGGTAGGTCAGTTCTTTCGTACTAACTTCCCTGCAATCAATTGATAGGAAAGGCACACTGCGCCACTCTAGATAGAGGCTACTTTGTAGCCTCATGTTCATTTCTCTACATTTCCATAAGTGTCTTTGATCCGCTGTGCTAAAGCGTGATCCATAGCTTTTCCAGGGTAAACATCTTGTGGATCAGGTCCTTTCATGCTTAATCCTGTGATCTAATGGATCAACATTAGATCAATTGTTATGCGGCGGTTTATCCACAAGTAACCTCCATGGTAACAGGACAACAGTAGCTTGACACATGAATTTACCTCATGGTTTCATCCAAAGTGATGAATCTTCATGATGTTGAGCAGTGTGGATTGCGCAAGGTTTATGGTCCACGACTGGGGGATTATCTTCGAATTTTTCCACTTGGTTCTAATGAGTTACTTATGTGGGGTGAGAATGTTATAGGATTTCAATATCCCAGTTTGAATTCACTAAACTTCAATGCTTCAATCTTATCTTGGTGTACTCGAACTGCATGTATTCCCTTCAGGAGGTATGCAATGACCAAAGTGTAGTTGAAATCTATGGGCACACTATCTCAATTTATTGTGTCGCTCAGAGGTGGTATATAGGTGGGTAATATGGTCGGGATCAAGTTAGCATTTGATAGATCATCCCTGTGCTTGGTTCTCTTTTCATCAGATGGTCGAGATGGTCCATATCTATGGGCAGTGGATGGAGAGGATGGAAGTCCTCTCGTGGATGATGCTTGTATACCTGTGGACATTGACATGACTCTTTCAGTCATGAGGTCGATAAAAAAATCTTCAAAGACTTTCTCTGTAATGCTCAATTCGTCCGACATAGACACTCGGGGTTAATGATCTCATGTTCGAGGAATAACTTAGACATTGTAATAGGATAGACAACAAGAGTGTGATGATCACTGTATAAACTCGACTTAGTTTGTAGACTCGAATTCTCAGTTGGAAAATGTATTCTTGGTGCATGGAGTAATGTGATAAATAGGTAACTCAAGAACAGGTCTCTTGTAATGGGTATGAATCCTTCATTAACTCTGTTCTATCCATTATGGCATGGTCCCAATGGCTGGATGGATAGATGGTTGTCCATGAATGGATTTATATCCATTTGGAGCATTGATCTAACGGTTATAATGTCCCCAATGACTCTATTGCTTCGTCAAGGCGAAGTGCCATGTGTCGTTGTTTTGATATCCCGAAGAAGCACAAATTTTGCAATTTTTCCTTCTATGAGGTTCCCTCTAGAATCTTTTGCAACTTTTCGATCTTAGATTTCTTGTTACTTATCTTTCTAGCCTTATTTCCAGTGAATTTCGTCTCAATGTGCCTTTTTCCATTCTGATCCTTAGCTTCTTTTGGAATAGTTACTTCACATTGTTGAGATTCGTTTTTAATATTCAAGCATAACCCTTCTTCTTCATCTGGGATAAGTACTTCAATCTTTAGTGGTTCTTCTAGTGTTCTTGCAACTTTGACATCTGGGTCTCTGGTGTTAAATGGATTTGATCTGTTCTTCTGTTATTCAATCAAGTGTGTGACTCTTCTAGTCATGAATTCTTTTAACTATTTCTTCCTCTATTCTAAAAATTCTTCTTTTTCTTTCCTCCTGGCCTGATTTCTTTCAATACTTGGTTTTCCTAGCAGCATGGTAAATGGGACGTTATTCTCATTGAATTTAACAATCTCAAAATCTTCCTCTGTCGAAGTTCGAATGGCATTCATAGGTATCCGGGTGAGTTTTTCACATAGGTTTTTCAACTTTCCTTTGAATAGTGTTATTCCTCCTAGTGAAAGAATCATAGTAGGCTTCCCTATAGATTACCACGTTCTCTTTGTCATGATATTCACCCGTGTTTTCTCATCCATAACAAAGTCAATGTTGAAGTCTCCTATTCTTGCTTCAAGGCAGTCTTTTTCTTTGAAGATCACTGATAAGTTGACATGTCGGTGGTCATTCAGGGTTTCTCTTATTTGTAGCAATTCTCTCTTTGATTCTTTCTGGGGTTCCTTCATAATCTTAGTTTTTGGATATTCCTTAGGGTTTTCTTGATTCATATTCATTTTTAAAACCTTAGCAATCATTCTAGGGAAATCCAAAACTTCATGGTCCATAGCTTTACAACAAAGGAAACAAGTTCTTCTCCCAGGGTATTCCTTAGAAAGATGTCTGAGTTTTCTACATCTGTAACAAAGGGTTAATCCTCTCTTTTGTTTAAATGATCCCCACCCTTTCCTGTACTATGCACTAGGATCATGGTAGCTAACCTGCAAAAAATTCGTTCTAGGATCCTGCATACACTTATTAGTCCAAATATCCTTTCTATGCATAGGTATAACATATTTTTCACTATTCTTATCAGATCTATTCATATCAAATCTTGTTTCATCTATTAATACCCTAGTTATCAAGATAGGATAGAACCTATCAAACATACCCAGATTCATACTTTTGAAACAAAAAAATCCACTAATCTTACTTCTAAAGAGCACAAAGCTTTCAGATCTAGAACTTTTTCACTATTCTTACCTTTATGAGAGCACAGAGCTTTCAGATCTTACCTCTTTTAATCAAGAATTCTCACTTTTACCTTTCTTAGGGAACAAAGCTTCTAGATCTTACCTATTTTTTTCATATCGAACTTCTCTTCCTTCGCACAGATATTGCCAAACTAGTAGAGTACTACACACTACAGAAATAGATCTACGCACAGAGCATTCACAATTTCAGGTCGGGTCTTTGGATAAAGCTTCTTCTTTCTTAGTTCCCAACAATCACAATTTCAGATCCTGGCAATGGACCCATTTGTTGGCACAGGGGAAGACCCAGGGTTCAACGATACAACAACGCACCAACAAAACCCTAACTACTGGCCCTTTCAGGAACACCTGTGAAGCATATGAAGTCTCACCTGAGGTACATGCAGGGGTGGTTGTAGGAATCAGATGTTTGCAACCTTAGCTAGGACACAGATCTATGGTTATAACACTTAATAGAGCACTTAGCACTGTTAGTTCATCATTATCTAACTAATAACTACTCCATAGAGAAAATAGAGCATCACAACATTCACCCTGATCTAATGTATATAATCACTTATCAAAGGAATTAGACCATATCTAGTAGATTCAAGCACTAAGAAAGTTCACAGACGTTAGATGTAGCATTCAAATTTATCATAAGAACAAAGAATAAATAGATATATCTATGTATATCAAATCACTTAGCACATAACACAGTATTTATGAAGTTCACCCCCACCCTGGGGATATGTCCACCAACTCTTCTTATTTATTAGATTCAATTAGTCATCTACATGCACAGAGCCAAAAACCCTTACTTCACATAAGACATGAGATCTGCACATCTTGCTAGATCCTCCTTCCTTGCGTTAGAACACAAATCCCTCCACACTCTCTTACTATGACTTGCACTTAGCTCTGCAGGTATAAAACAATATTCACAAATCCTTACACTTCTTGATCACATAGATCCAAATCTTAGCACTTAGCCAACTTGCACAACACTTGCACACTACTCAACTACTTCTTACACTACCTAGCCTTCTATTTATACATGCAAAATAGGGCTAAACATGTGCAAACCCATGGGCTGACATCTCATTCCCGTTACATATTTCCAAATCCCAAAAAGGACCCAAAAGGGGGCCAATATTCCTCGATCTCTAACTTGTCTTGTGCTCTGTCTTCAATAGGCTATTGAAGTCCCAAAATAGGTCAAATTTGACCAAGGATCTCCCAAAAAATTATCAAGGGCCAACACTCTGTAAGTTGATACCTTTGTTATCTTACAAGGTTTTTCCTATTAAAATTTAAATATCGTTGGTTTCTATTTGATGCTAAGAAACACATCTCATTTTTCTTGTAGGCTTACAGGGTCACTGTGATGGATCAAAAACACTCTTTGTCCAAGAAAGTTACTCGGGTTTCATTTTACCGCTCTTAAGTGAGTTCCCTAGATTTCTAATCAAAGATATGATTTTGATCTATAATATAATCATCAAGGGCAAGGTTCATCGGGTTTCAAAGATGGCCTAAATGCTATTTCTGTAGCTTCAATTCAAAGGAAAGATATAGGGGCCAAAAATCCTATTGTTGTGTAATAGGAGGATATCAGCAGGACTGTACAATTTCTCCCTAAATTTTATAATCGACTTAGATGGAAAATCGATCAGTTCCTTTCTTCTGGGATAATAGATATGATTATACATATATTTATAGAATTAATAACAACATCTATCTATGTACAATAATTCTTTCCTGTACCCTTTCCAGGTTTACTTTGGATTCATATGTTACATATCTATAGCTCTGCCCTTTTGATTTTTACTGCAGTGAGTTTATGCGTAACGAAAATGTATGGTTCTAGGGAGTATATTGTTCACTTCCTTTAGTTTAATAGTGTATCTTTTTATTTCCAGGATTTCGTTTGTGGTTGCCTGAACTAAGCGTTTCATCTTAGAGCTTTGTTTTGTGACTATTTGAGCTATTCGTTTCATTTCAAAAATTTAATTATGACTATCTGAACTAATCGTTTTTGTTTACATTAAAATAGTTTGGTTTTAATAGCCCCTTATTTCTACCTATGTATTTGGTATATGATAAATTATGTATGTATCATTCTAAATTCTCAAGTTTATTTTCAAAAAAAATCTTACTAAAGAGATACAGTAAAACTGTAAGAAGTATATTATTTTTTACTTTACACCAACAACAACAATTCAAATAACATTTGACCAGATAAAGAGTATATAGACATATCTGAACGAAAGTTGTCGAACAATAAATGGAACAAACACATTCCACCTAACCATAGAACAGGGCATCCAAATCACTTGTCTTGTTCACCCCCTAGCCTGACCATGAATCCATGAGGGCTAACTCGGAACTCCTCCTCAAAAATGTATTTCAGTTTTCAATAGTTTTCTTCATGTCTCACATTGAGCAAGTCGTGTTCATAACAACAAGAGATCGATTTCCTTTTCCCCGCATACTCGGTAGTGTCTTGCCTCCTCACATATGCCATATATCCGAGTCATTTTTTCCTAGGTCTTTTTTCCCTCCCTTGGAAATTTTCACAGCTTTCCAAATCCCTGATTTTTAGGGGCTTCCAATGGCCAAATTTTTGATTTGACACTTGTAACAATCATCCCTGAGGTAGTTCCAACATGTTCCCCCCTGATGGAGTCATGGTCAACTGATTTCAACATGGTTGTTCCATTTGTCTTCCAACAATAATTATAAAATATTTTTTTTTATACAAGTGTCATAGTCAAGAAGTTAGTTGGGCTAAATTAGGTCTCTTCCCAATAGTCAAAATCATTAAATACAATTGATTAAATTCGAAATTTGAAATTGCCAAAAATGGCAAAAATTTTCCAACTTCGAATTTACCAAAAACAGAATAATTTTCCTAAGAAATCTTAAACTTAAAAATAATTATTTGTTTTTGGGGGGGGATGTCACAGTAACTAAGTATTAGAGTATTATCTTCTAAAATCAACCAAAATTACAATAGAGGATATACATCGTTTTCTTAAGCTGGAGTAAAGTGCCAAGCTCAAATTGATTCTCCATTTGCTCATGAAAGGAGTTTCTCCACACAATAACTTTTTTTTACCATAAATGCAAGTAAATGTGTTTGAACATCCAATTTTTATTTGAATCGGGAATCAATCTTCCACGTACCAATTTCCCCTGTAGATTATGGGACTAGATTTGAAGAAAAACATGGCCAGATCTCAAGGTTTTGGAAAAATGAAGTACGCCTTCCCATGACGGTCACCGGACAGTGTTCTCACACCAGTAAAACAGGAAGGCACAATTAGGATACCTATATTATGTCTAGAATGAGCGATGGGAAGAGAGCATTGCAAGCCTGAATATTGTCGGGAAGTGTGCAAGGAGAGGGCACCTTGGCGCGCCAATTTCAGTCTAGGAAAAGAGTAATGGGAGGGCACAATAGCTGGCCAGAATTATGTCAGGTAGAAAATAGTGAGAGGGCACACAAGGAAACCCAATATTAGTCAAGAAATGAGTAAAGGGAGGGTGCAAATTCTAGCCCAAATTATTTCAATAGAAAATAGTGAGAGGGTGCACAATGCATCCCAATATTAGTCAAGAAATGAGTAAAGGGAGGGCGCAAATGATGGCCCTAATTCTGTCAATATAGAACTGTGAGAGGGTGCACAAGGAAACCCAATATCAGTCAAGAATGAGTAAAGTGAGGGCACAATGCTGGCCCGAATCTGTCAAGGGAAGAGAAAGGAAAAGGGAGCGCTTGGAAACCCAATTTTCTGTCCATGTGAGCAACAAGAGGGCATACCAGGCCACCCAAATTTTTATCATGGATGAGAAAGGAATGGGTGTATTCAATCACTCGATAAAAAAAAAAATCTTGGAGAACTCGCTACAGGAATTTCTCTACAAAAGATGTGGCTTTTAGGGCCCAATAACAATGAAATTCAATACATTCCATCATATTTTCTACTTTAGAAACATCCACCAATTTACAGTTACAACTACGACGATCAAATTATGGAAACCTATAGCAATGATAACAACTATATTAATCAATAAAAATCAATTCAACTACAACTTCCATAAAATAATGTAACCAATGAAGAAGATGGCCTAGAGATGATCTTCGACAATTGACATTCCTTACATCCTATCACTAGCTAATCATCGAGACTTCACCGATACCTCCTAACCAATACTAGGGATACTCTTCTTCCCCCTTATCCCCCCAATCCGCAAAGGGGCCACACACACAAAACCAAAATGATCTAGCTCCCAGCTTTCCTCATAAGGAAAATCCACCACTCTCTGTCCAATTGGGTATCCCAACTCTCACAAGTAAAACTAGTAAACAATAATTCAACAGTATAAATTTGTGAATCACCAATGTGTGATCCCACCACTCCTTTTTTCCATTTTCATTATAGGAGTTTCCTAAATGACACCTTCCCACTTGCACAAATAACTTTCTTTTTAATTAATAATTTAGAATTATTCCCCCGGTACACTTGTCACCCTTTCCCCAAGTTGCACAAGCAAATTCCTCAATTTATTTTAATTAAAGTCAATTTCCCACACCTTTCCTAGAAGCTCTCCTTAAATCACTCCTAGTTGTCTCTTTATTCCCCTTATTCCCAATTAATGAATGATGCCTTACTAAATCTGAGTTTAGTTAAAATAATATTCCTCTCTAGTTAGACTAATGTTAACTACACCCTAGATTCATTTATATGAGTACACATTCTCTCATGTTTTTCTTCCAATTTGGTATTTTCTTGCTCACATGTTTGTTTTATTAATTATTTAGACTTAGATCATTTTTCATAATTTCTTAAATTTATTTATCTCATTCCTATCTTCGTTTAGTTATTAATTTCAGTTTAGCCGCTTTACAAAAATTGCTCTGAGGCTTAATTAAATTTTATTTGAAAAGGCTTAGATTCTTCTAGGGATTTATAATTAATAATTTACTCATGAATTAATTATTTTAAATGTGACAGTGGCGAATTGATTTATTCTTTTCTAGGTCACCTAGATTTGTTTACTCAAGTTTCTTTTT
Source organism: Picea glauca (assembly GCA_000966675.3). Lineage (NCBI taxonomy): Eukaryota > Viridiplantae > Streptophyta > Pinopsida > Pinales > Pinaceae > Picea > Picea glauca. The sequence continues at coordinate 178,325 of JZKD02S0522984.1, forward strand.
AAATGAGGCGACATGCCTTTCAGGACACACTGCCCTGCTCCAAGGGTGCCACTCACATTTTTGACTAGTTTTGGTAGTTGTCCAACCCTTGGAGTCACCACTCCATTCAGGCGACCTTGTGACAGACTAAGGGATTCTAAGGAATAAGGACCATGCCTTATTGTGTGCCCCTTAGAAATATTCATGAACGATTGTCTCAGCCTACCCTCACGGCATCATGGACCTCTTGAACTAGGTAATCATTAACCTAAAATTTGAGCCACGACGGGAGTGTTAGTATGCTGTGATAGGGAATCTAACACACCTGTCCCTCAATATTTGGTCTATTGCATGTCCTATTTACTCCTTATGTGAGTCATATTACCAAGCATTCGTCAACATGCATTCATTAACAAAACACTATCAATGATGCATATACAACATCATAATGTAATCAATCATATGTCACATATGCATAAATGAAATACCCAAACCAATACAGTCCACTCCCTGACTCAATCCAGAGTCCAAGGAGGTCGATTGATGCCGTAGGCATCCACAATTTGTCAATGTCCTGCACATTCAGTGAAAACTTATCAATAGCATATGTCAATACATATATCTCAAATATCATTAAAATATTAATCCATCAACATCATCCTAAGAATCCATAAATGAAACAATTAACCATGTACTATAATTGGATCACTTGCATGCAAGTGTCCTTAAAGAATAAGTCAATAACATGTGCTCGCAACAGAGGGATGTTACATACACCCTCTCTTGTATTAAACTTCATCCCAAAGTTGTACAGTATATAAAATGCAGTAGTAAGAGTCTCTAACAAGATCTATATGTCTAATCTATCAAATAAGTAAGGAAATTACTGATGTATAGCATATGTGTCCTCCTAGGTAGCTAAGTGTGGACTATAATTGTCCCAATGGACCTTGAATTGATCAAATATTTGACATCGTAGTTGTCGAATGAGATGGTCCAGAATGGGGTTGGCTCCACCACGAGTGAACCCTCTTCTGAAGCCTACAAAGAACTCATGTCAATCACATGTGTAGGATCACTAACATAATGTCTCAAAATAGATACATGAAAAACATCATTCATACGCCTCAGAATCATGAAAGGCTAGTCGATATGACACACACCCCTTCCTTTCCACAACTTTTAAAGGTCCCACAAACTAGAAGAGAGTTTATCACCCTTTCCAAACATGATCGAACTCTTGTGCAATTTCACTCGCAGGAAACTCGGTCACCAACTTCATAATTGTAGTCGACATGATGTGCATCAACATAACTCTTCTATCGATCTTGCACTTCTTTAATCCTTTTTCTTATGGTTTTCATTTGTTCTTCCATTTCTTGAATCACTTCTGGTCCTACTAGGACCCTATCCTCAAATCAATCCCAACTCAATGGCGTCCAACACGGTCTCCCATAGAGAAACTCAAACGATTCCATCTTAATGGTACTTTGATAGTTTTTGTTGTATGAAAACTCTACCAATGGAAATAACTCTTCCCAATGATTTTTTTGGTCCATCACATACATACGCAACATATCTTCCTAAATTTAGTTCGTTCTTTCTATCTTCCAATCGGTCTCAGGGTTATATGTTGTACTAAAGTTCAGTTGTGTGACCAAGGCCTCTTGGAAACTAGTCCAAAATTGTCCTGTAAACACCTATCCTCAATCTGATATGATCCTTTTCGGTACACCATGTAACCTTACAATCTCATTGATAAAAACTATAGCTATTTTTAGTGCATGATACTTCATACGTACAAGAATAAAATGTGCACTCTTCGTAAGAGTGTCAAATACAATGAAAATCGAGTCGCGCCTCCTTTCCGTCAGTAGAAATCCAATAATAAAGTCCATTGAAATGACCTCCCATTTCGATTCTGAAATACCATCTGGCTATAGTAATCCTACCACATGCCTTTGTTCATATTTCACTTGACGACATTCTATACATCTCGCCATGTAGCTAACTATGTCTGCTTTCATTCATTTCCATAAGTATAAAGGATTACGTTATGCCATCATTTGCGTGACTCCTGGATGAGTCATGTATACATCCCTATGAGCCTCTCTTAAGATCAATTTTCTCAATTCATCGTTAGGTGGTATGTAAATCTTGTTATTATACCTCATTAGTCTGTCATTTTCCAATGTATAACCTTCAAACTTTGGTACCATCATGGTGTATTGTCTGATAGTTTCCTTAACTTCCTTGTACCAGTAATCGTCGATCTGTATAGTTAGAATCTTTTCTTTAAGATTCCTTTGAAGGGGAATCACTAAAAATATGCATGGTCTCCAAATCAACGCATATGCCACTTTGTTCACCATTCCTTTAATGTAAGTGATCTCAAAATTGTATTCACTAAGTAATTATGACCAATGCCTTTGTCGTGCATTCAAGTCACTCTGCATAAATAAGTGGTGTAATCGATAGTGTTCTATTTTGAGTTTGAATTTCCATCCAATCAAAGAATGTCTCCACACTCTCAAGGCATACACAATGACCAATAACTCAAAATCATGTGTTTCATAGTTCTCCTCATGCTTTCTTAATTTCCTTGAGATGTACATGTTCACTTGACTGTCTTGTATCAATACTCTGCCTAAACCTTCCTTAGACGTCTCTGTGCATACCAAGAATTCCTTGTCCATGTTGGGAGAATTTTTGTATCGGTGTTGTCATAAAAAATTCCTTGAGCCTTTGAAATTATTTTGTGCATTTATCGGTCCATAAAAACTTCTTTTTTTTCTTTTGCAATTCCGTGATCGTATTTGTTATCTTTGAAAAATGTTCGACGAACCGTTGGTAATATCCGGATAAACACATAAATTTGCATACTTCTTGTACGTTTGTTAGTGAAAGTCATTCCATAATAGCATATACCTTCCCTGGATCCACAACGATGTCTTCGCCAGATGTAACATTCCCTAAGTAATGAACCCTTGATTGGTAAAAAGAGCATTTTGATAGTTTCCCATATCATGTATTTTCCTGTAAACACTATAGTACCAAGTGTAAATTTTCTTGATGTTCTTATTTCATTCGAGAATATATTAGTATGTCATCAATGAATACTTGAACAAACTTGTCCAAGTATTCTCAAAACACCCCATTCATCAAACTCATGAATACCCCCATGGTGTTTTTCAGTCCAAAAAGTAAAATGGTAAACTCGTAATCTCTAAACCTCATATTGAATGTGGTATTAGGAATGTCTTCCTCTTTAATTCACAATTGGTGGTAACTTGATCTCAATTCAATCTTTGAAAACATTGTCATGCCTTTCATTTGATCAAACAAATTGTCTATTCTAGGAAACAGATACTGGTTCTTGATTGTTGCCTTGTTCAATTGACAGTAGTCAATACAAAGTATCCACGACCCATCCTTCTTTCTTATGAAAATAAAAAGTGAACCCCAAGGTGACACACTTGGACATACACGTCCCAATTCCAGCAACTCTTGTAGTTTCATTTTCAACTATTGTAACTCAGGCATTGACATCTGATAAGGTGTTTTGTCTATCAATTCAGTGGAAAGCCTGGTAACTCTTTTGGGAACACATCATCAAACTCATGTACTATTGGAAGGTTTTCTATTCCTTATGCCTTTCCCTTGTCATTTAACGCTAATTTTTCATATAACTTACATCCTTTGGACATGCTCTTCTATAGTTGTAGGGAGGAAATGAACCTCAGGGACACTCCCTGGTATCTTCCTATGATCACTCTTCTCTATCCCTCATCATCTATCAAGATTAATCATTTTGTCTTACAGTTGAGTATTGCATCGTTCGATTCCAACCAATTCATACCAATCACAATGTCATAATATCCTAATATCATGACATACATGTTGGTATTCGCTACAAAATATCCCAAGCTAAGGATACAGTCTGTAACCTTTCCTCCAACCTTCTGTTTGGCACCCAAAGACATTTCCACATATCTAAAGTCATCTTGTTCTACTGATTTACCTTAATTATTTTTAGCGATGCATCAGAAATAGAGCTCTCTGTAGCATCGATATCTATCAAAATACTAAATTTTTTATCGGCGATGGTACATGACATCTCGAGCACAGTGGAATGGTGCTCATCCTAGCGGTTATTCACCACTGTAGGAATCCTATGGGCATTTCCCAAACCTCCAAATGTAGTGTTTCTTGTTGATGTGACTTCTCTGTCCCTCTCAACTGGACAATATCTCTAGTAATGTGGCTCTCCACATGTCCATCATCTGGTCTTTGGTCCAATACTATTAGTCCCCGAAGTAGAAGTTGTTGGCCTACCAGCTTGAGATCCTAGTATGTTCTACAGAATAGGCCTAAACTATTATTGCTTTAGGTGATCGTGTTGTTGATGTGACTGTCCTCTATAGGGAGCCCTCTATTGATCAGATGATCATTGAGGTGCCATGAACCCGTTTCCTCTAGACATATCTCGATAACCTGGTGTCTGTCTGACTGGTGTCTGATGATTTTGCGCACCTAATGTCGTATGTCTAGTCAGTCTTGTAGGAGTCCTTCCCTGACCCCCACTGGTTAGATATTCCTCAACTATGAGTTCCTTATGGATTGCATCATGCAATGTCTACGACATTAGGATCCTCACCTTCACATGCATGTTGAAGTTAAGGCCGATCACAAACTTGTTTACCTTCATATTCTCTATGTTTAGATGCGGGGCATACCAAAGTAGCTCCATAAATATGGCCTCATACTCTACAACTGTACAACCTCCATCTTGTAAGGCATTGAACTGATTGAGTTGGTTCTTGTTACATAGAAAATCTCTCTATGGTTAGGGGAAAACCACAACAGATGAAAATGAATGCAAAAATCAATTCTATTCTCAAGTATTCTATATAAAAAATATGCTAGAAAGACAAGATAAAAGGCCTACCTCATCCAGATGTTCAATGAAGTCCATCATTAAGCACTTGACTCAAAGAAATATACCCGCAACTAGTCCTCAAAAACCAAGAAAATAAATCATATGGTGATAATGTATGATATTATCACATTCAATAGAATAATCTATTAACATTCATAACAAATACGCCCATGGAATAAAAATTCAAATATTTACAAGATATCAATTAGATGAGAAAAGAGTATTTCTATTAATATATGATCAAGAGATGTGAATACGTTACAGACTTCTATGTCGGCACGGTTTGGAACCAAGAAACTAAGCTCCTTCCATTTGGGCCTCCACCACTTCAATCCTCCACCAAACACAAGCTCATGTAAGAGAGACAATGGATTTCTCACTCAATAAGGAAAGATCTTGGGGGATGAACATTGTGTTCAGACTTAAAGGACAAAGGCATGCAAACTTAATGTGAAGTGAATAATTCCTCCAGAGTAAATTTTCTCTCAAAGTTGAATTATTTCTCCTCTTTTACATTGTTCAGAGTTGGCCCAATTATATCCTTCAAGTGGAACTGAAGGATCGAGTCAGAACGTTTCTAGTATATGGAAGGCCAAGGATCATTGATTTCCTATCGTGACATGAAAACCCTACGCCATTTTTCAATTATGGGCACATTTCCCGATGTACATTGGATGTAATGGTGCAACCTACGTATACACATGTTGTATAGTAGGCAAGGTGTGCATATGTGGAAAAACTGTATTTTTAGCTCCAGGATTTGCAAAAAGGGATGAAATTCTGCATAGGGAAATCGAAAAAGGCCTTTTGTGCAATATTGCATGGATTGAGGAAAATATTTCTATAACAGATGCCCCCTAATGTGTGAGGTTAGAGGAGTATCTACAATGACCGAAATACATTATAAAAACCCAAAAGTGGAGTGATGGGGAACCAACTAGAAGACAAGTTGTTCATTATAATCTTCATTCACTTTGCATACATGGCTTCCAATTTGAATTACACTGCAAATCCATGTGAAAATATACCAAACAACTTTCTATGGCGATGAATAGGAAAATACAAATATGGTTACATGCCAAAGGTTGTCATAGTCACAAACAAGGCCCAATAGAACTAGTCTAAAAATCAATATGAAGATATCTATATACAATGGAGTGCAATATGATCTCCCATGATCACTGAATTCATATAGGTACTGGTCCAATGAAAAGGAAGCAACAACTCAAGAAAGTTGCAGCCACATACTGATGTTTTCAAGTCTTCTACACAATTCGCCAAAGGTGCAATTCTACATCATGTGAATAAAGGATTTGAGGTCAAACATAATGAGACATCATTTGATTACCGGTCATTGAGGTATACCATTAACAAACGCGAGACAACCTATTGATGATGAAAGTAGGTATCAAGGCACCGAGTACATTCTTACTTGTGTGAATAAAGGAGTCAGGGTCAAACACTTGAAGAATCCATCGATCATGAGACATTGATGTATTCCCAACTTTCGATGGTGAGAGAAACTACCACTAATGACTACAAGCCTCGAGGTACTGAGAGGACTCTAGGTCTCATTTCCAGAATAGGTAAGTTGAACTCGATGGAAGGAGACCCACTGAAAGGAGAGTAGTAAGGCATCTCTCATCATTTAGCACAAGGTACAAAGAAGAAGCTTCATGATTTGGAGGAAATCAGATGAAGAACATGTTCGTGAACCAACGACCTTGTGTGTCATTCGTGTGTGCCAAGTGTAAGAGGTACACGAAAAATACCCTCTGAATAGCAACTAATGAAGAAATGTTTTTACAAAGTCGAGGAAACCACCAATAAGGCTAATGGAATCCAATACACTACATGAATCCCAATCTGTGAATAGATGTCTTGTTGTCAAACACAAGGGAAACCACCTAGTCAACAACAAATGATGAAATTTTGACTAATGTGTTCAAGGTTACCTACCAATGATGAAAGTAGGACCAGGGTGCTTGATAGGACTAAAACATCATGTTATTCTAATACAAATTGATGTTATGGCCTACATGCAAAGTCAAGAGTTTTGAGGAATGGCCGACACAGGTTGATAGACATCCTTTGAACAAGAGCATTAAACACATGGAAGAATACGACAACATAGACTCAATGATGAAACCATGAGGTGCAGGAGGAATCAATCAAACTCTCCATATGGACTGGAAGAGTAACTAGTCGTGGAGAAAACCTTCTGTAACAAGCTCAGTTTCCTAAGTCAATTCTAAACCCAAAATTATGATGACAAATGGACTCAATAACTTTGTGTTTTGTTCAAAGGCGACATGAATGATGCCAATAGAAGATAATACTCCCTTCCCACTAGTGTTTTTTTTTTTTTTCATAGTCAAATGAATGCTATGATACAGAGGAGGAAATGAGGGTTCCAGGTAAGAAAAGCTAGCTCCAGCAGTGGACCATACCTATGCTCAATGAAAGGAGGTGCATGCGGGATATGGACACTCGAGGCAATGTTCCCTCCTAGTTATAGGGTGTCAAATTGCGAAGGATATAAATGAGGCTCTGCTTGGTTGAGGATGAAAAAATGATGAGGAAAACAGTTTATAACGCAAAGAGAGAACCAACTATAGGCTCAATACTGCAAGCAAGGGCATGAGATGCAATCACAACTTAATGCCAAAAAATTTCATTTTTCATAATCTTAGTCTACTTGGCTTGAAAAATGGATAAACTTGTACCAAATAGAGGTCCTTTCAAATCCAATTTACGAAAGTGAAAGAGACAAGTTCACTCGGGAAAATTTTCACTTTTTGAAAATGAGTTGGAAAAGAGATTAACTAAGACTCATGACCTTTCAAGTCCAATTTAACGAGTGTGAAAGGGACAAATTCACTCATAAATATTTTTTTTTTTTGGAGGATTCGGAAAAGATATTAAATCAGACTCGTTGTGAGGTTTCCATGTGGAATGTCATGGGGGAGGCCAATGCTCTTGTGCAAAAATTCTGTGAAAGGTCAACATCTTATCAATGACCAACACAAGATTGAGAAAACCCAAATATATCCAAGTATAGGAGGATATTGTCAGACAGTTGGATTAGGTTGATGGATAATTGGTATGGATTGTTGGTTTTCATTGATTTCAACCATTGGAGAGTGATATTGTAGATTGATGTCAATCCTTAGTGATTGATTTCAACCTTTGGAGAAATTCCGATAGTGAATTGCAGTAGCACAAAGGTTCGGGTAATGGACCCAAGGTTGTTTCATGTATAATGGTATGATTTTTAATATATTTGAAGGTAATAATATTCTATATGGATAGTACATGTCATTCCATTTCCGGTGGTATGTGTAAT
>JZKD02S0522984.1:186638-203097 GCA_000966675.3 Picea glauca
ATTACTAAGTTGAAAAGCGGTTAGAAGTGGGTTAGCCCTAAAATAAGAAAAGTGGTTTAAGATGGTTAGAAGGTAACCCCTTGAGGTAAAGAGAAGTGATGAGTGTACTATAATTCAAAGTGGATACAAAATAAATTATTTAAATAATAAATTTAATGGATAAATTACTAATTTGAAAAGTGGTTAGAATTTGGTTAACCCTAAAATAAGGAAAGTGGGTTAAGATGGTTAAAAGATAACCCCTTGAGGAAGCTACATCAAAGTATAAATAAGAGGAAAGGTTGTCTCATTTTAATAATACTTGAGAATATTGAATATCTACAGCTGACTGAGGTAACCAAATGATATCTAAGATTAATTTTGGAGAGAAGGTGAAGTAAAGAAGACCGAAATTCAAGGGCGGATAAATTCTTTTGATGATCCTTTCTATGGTATGTTTTTTACAAGTAATCTCACCATTTTCAAAATAATGTTTTTTCTAGAATGATAAAGACTATGAAATTGATAGGCCATTGAGAAAATATGTCCAATTAGGTGTGGTATGAATTTCATCTTGTTGTTCATTGTATTTTTGGAGTTACACTTCTTGGAAAATAGGGTTTGAGGCTAGTCCTGAAACTAGTCTAAAATAGATGTTTCGGGTAAAAACGTCATAAATTATTCATAAAATATCCAAATTTGGTAATACCAAATGTGTTTGTTAGACTATAGTCTTTTTTATTCTTTGTACAATTTTCATATTCATACAACAAATATTCTATGCGGGGCATGTTCTACAAGTTTGCTCTCTAGAATAAGACAAAATTCAATAAGGTATGCCATTTTTGCTATAACTCCTTTTCTGAGAGGTTCCAAGTAGTGAAACCTGGAGGAATTGCAAAAAAAAAACTAAATAACATTGTATACTATTTTCACATCTTTATTCATTACAAGTACATAGTTATGATTATTTCAAGTTAGGGTTGTTGACTAATCCAAAACTAGTCATGTGAGACTAAAGAAAAGTTTGATGAAAATGCTACTCTCTTGTTGTTAAAGTTAACGAAGGTTTGCAGGTATGAGATAATATTCACCAGGTCTATTACAAAGTTACAAATCATATTTTGATGATGAAATTGATGGGGGGTTTTGGTTGAGTCACATGTTGGGTACATGGTTGAGACAAGTAGTTGATGAGTTGGCACATACATGAGGTGTATAGTTGATGATGTTGGTACATATTGATGAGTCATAGTTGATGATTAGTTGATACATGATTGGTACTTACTTGGTAAATGGTTGGAGGCACTTGTTACTAGTATTGTTGACACATGGTTTATGGATGATGTAGCATATTTGTCTTGGTATATTATTAGAAGCACCTATTGATCTTGGTGATAATTGTGAGTTGTTCTGTTATGATTGGTTGATGCAAATTTTTGAGAGTTGTCTTGGTGATTGATCTTGGTGAGTAGATCTGATTTGGTTGATAATACTGATCAAATAGGTTGTTGTGATAGGTTGTTTCGATAGGTTGTTGTGACAGGTTATTTGTACAGGTTGGTGCATGGTTGATGCACTTTTTTATGGTACAGGTTGATTACAAGTTGTTTCATATAGTTTGGTTCATGGTTGATGCATATTTTATGGTACAGGTTGATTATGGGTTGAGGTAAAAGTTGATGCATGGTTGATGCATGGTTCAGGTTATTGGTATAGGTTGATTGGTGCAGGTTGATTGGTACACGTTTACAACAGTATATCTCACAGTGAGTGTGACAGTGGTTCCATCATTATACTTATATACTAGGGTAGTGGACGCGGCAAGGACAGGTGGTTGGAGCCAACTTCCAATTGTCGTCGAAGAACATAGGGGGTTGTAGCCTCCTTCTGGTTGTAGCCAGAGAATTGGGGAGTTGGAGCTTCCCTCAAGTTGTAGCCTAAGAAACTAGGGGGTTGGAGCCTCCTTCCATTTGTATATGGAATACAAAGGAATTTGATGCTTCCAATGAATGTAATTATTCAATACATATAAGAAAAATCGTTACATTTTTTTCTCCCGCTTTTGGTTTCCACGTAAAATATTGTTTTTTTATGTATGCGTATGATTGTTTATTTTTTCATTTCTTATTTACTACAAAGTTATTAGATGATAATGATGCATTCATATAACACTTGTATTATATGGTTAAAAAGGATTGCATTTCTCTATTATTGATTCACCCCCTCTCTCAGTAATTGAATAGTTGGTATCAGAGATGGCTCCTTCAAGAAACAATTTAACCACTGGAAGGAGATCATGGATTATTATGAGAATTAAGTACCAATTTTTAATGGTCATAGTGGTTTTAAGTATGAGATGTGGAGCATAAGGATGAAAGTATTTTTACAGGCACAAGGACATTATATTTGGCTATTAGTTGTTACAGGATACGATAGTTCAAAAAGGATAGACACTGCATCCAAGAAGGAATTGAAGAAAAACAAAAAAATAGCAATGAATTTCCTCTGGGAAGGATTACCTAATCCGGTAAGAGAAAAGGTTGGTAAATTTTCATCAGCAAAAGAACTTTGGGATAATTTACATGACATATATTATTCACCCATCACATATTCAGAAAATGTCAGAGAATATGCAAATATAAATCAAGAAGAATTATGTTCACCATGTCAAGCAGATTTAGAGGATGAAGAGTACATAATCACCAGAGGTATGTTGTTTTGCTTTAATTGTGAAAAACATGGACATCTTGAAATATAATGCTATGAAGGAAATGAGATAGAAAAACTAATTGAAAAGGAAGACAATTATGAAGAAGAATTGATTAGTGCTTTAGATGAACTAAGAGAGGAAAACAATCCACTCAAGAAATAATTGATGAAACAAAAGTAAATTTTTCACATTTTTGAAGAATCCCAACAGGTCATCGATAACTTAAGAACTCAGCTAGAAGAAGCCAGAAAAATCGAAGAAAACATTGAATATCAAAAGAAGTGTTTGGAAACCAACATAGCAGGAGAGAAGGAAGAAGCATACATGAGAGAGAATATATTGATAGATCATATTAAGGAAAGAACTAATGACCTAAACTAGCTTGAGACATAGTTTGGGGAAGAAGAGAAATGATTTGAAGAAGAAATAATCACATTAAAAATTCAATGTGAAGAAGCGAAAAGAAAAGAAGAAGTCATGAAGTATCAGATAATGAAGAAAGAAGAAGAGGTTGATAAGCTTAAAGAAGAATTTGTCACATTGAGAAGTAAAATAATCAAGGTCAACAAGAACGTTGAAGAGACAGAAACATTCACATCATTTATATAGAGTGAAGAGAAGCACTCTAGGTTGCTAGAAAAGAAGAATGAAGAAAATAGAAAGAGTTATGAAGAAGTACTCAAAGGAAGGAATCATGGTCAACCAGAGTCTAAGAAAACTATTGAAGATACATCTTCAAGAAGTCCATCCATGTTCAAGCCACAAAGAAGCTTCAATCATGATCATGATCAATCAAGGAAAAAATTCAAAAGGACTACACCACAGAGAAGATCATTCACGCCCAGGTTTAAAAATTTATTTTATGGTCATTGTTTTTATTGTACTAATTTATGACATAAGGTTGCAGATTGCAGGGATTATAAAAGAAATGTTCAAGAAAGAAATGCCTATGTGGTTGCATGTAACATTGAGTGTTACAAATGTCATATCTATGGACACATAGCAAGTGATTATAGAAGCATGATCAATACTTCCATGAAAGAGAACACGAATATCATATATATGAAAGTATGGATAAGAAAACAAGAAAAACAGGTGAACAAAGACCAGGTACCAGAGATTGCAAGATTGGCAATAAAACGAGATGAAGGAAATTCTACAGAGAAAAAATAAGATGTCATATACATAAAGGTTTGGAAAATAATTGAAAGAAAGGAAGGACAGGCAAATAAGGAACATGTTGAAGAGATTTTTCTTTTAGTCATTGTAGTGAAATATGAATCCACAAACATAAATAAAGAAGTTAGATCTCAGAGAGATAATGAATCTACTAATGAATATGATGATGAATCTACCAATGAAGATGATGATGATTACACATCAGATCATGAATTGTTCTGAGCCATCCACCTTAGAGACTCCCAAGTAATATGAATATTAGAAAGGGGGAATTTATGAGATAGATGTGATAGATGAAATAACCATCCTTCGAGCATATTTCAAAGTTTGAGAGGAAAGATTCAGATCAGTCAGTTAGAAGAAGTAATGTTTGATAGATTAATCAAGACTTCATGGTAATATAGTGATAAATTGGCCAACATTATGGACAATTGCACAAGTAGAGTCTTGGACAGTATGGACAGAGATGGATTCATAAGAACACTTGGTAGGTTTGGATGGATATATGACAGTGGACGAGAGCATGGATTCATAGATTGGTTGAGAGAGTGGTTTAGAGACAAATAAACATTATCATAATGGATGATAATTACACAGTCAATGGCTTGAACAATGCTAATGGATTCCAAATTGACAGATATGTTTTGGACACATGCAGTGCATAGATTGGTTCACATTCAAAATTGAGTAATTCTCAGAAACAAAAATGACAAAACTCCCTACGAACTATTGAAATCAAGCACAGACAACAACCTCTACATCAAGGTAACTCAAGGTAATATTTTATTAATTGAAATTTATGTTGATGATATTGTTTTGGAATTACTAATGACAGGTTAAGCCAGAAATTTGCAAAGGATATCCAACATGAATTTGAAAAGTCATTACTTGGAGAACTATCCTTCTATTTAGGTCTTCAAATATGTCAAATAAACCAAGGAATTTTTATTTCTCAAACTAAGTATATCGGAGAAATGCTAAAGAGGTTCAGGATGAAAGATTGTGAACGAGTTACCACTCCTATGCAAACCACTTGCACATTGACCAAATATGATGATTCAAAGTCTATAGACCAGAGACAATATAGGTCAATGATTGATAGCTTACTATATGTGACAACATCCAGACCAGATGTAATGAAGGTAGTTGGACAGGTGGCATGATTTCAAGCAGCACCAAATGAATCACATGTATTAGCGGTGAAGAGGATTTTCAAATATCTCAAAGGAACATAAGAGTTTGGATTATGGTATCCAAAAGGAAAGGATCTATCACTTATTTCCTATAGAGATGAAGATTGGGTAGGTTGCATTGATGACCAACGAAGTACCAGTGGCACAATGTTCTACTTGGGTGAGTGTTTAGTATCTTGGATAAGAAAGAAACAATCATCAATATCCTTAGCTATAGCCAAGGAAAAGTATATTTTAGCAGAGACATGTTGTACATAGGTTCTATGGATGAAACAAACTTTGAGAGATACACAAGTTGAGTATGATGATCCCATTCCAATCTATTGTGATAATACAAGCACCATCAGTATATCGAGGAAACCAGTGATGCACTCCAAGATGAAGCACATTGAAATAAAGTATCACTTTCTATGGGAATAGGTTGCAGAGAAGAACATCAGAGTTGAATATGTGGGAACAAAAGAAAAAGTGGAATACATATTTACAAAATCGCTTCCATGGGAAGCCCTTGAGTATCTTTGCTAGAGACTAGGATTAATTTCTACTCCAAAATGAATTCTTTTGAATTCTTATATTATGTGTCTTAGATGTACAAAAGTAAGCACCATAAATAGGACAAAGGGGGATAGATTTATCATATGAAAAGGTAAATTCTTGGAGAGAGAGAATAGAAGCATGTTTCCAAGGGGAGTGATTTTCACAAGGGAAGAATGAGATAAATGACTTCAGAGTGATACACTTTTTCAAAGGTTAAGACGTTATTCATATGAAGGGAGAGAGAATAATCATAGGCTTATAAGGGGGGCCATCCCCAAGCAGAGTTCAGCTGGGGGGAGCAACCCCAAAGGTAGATACCCTTTTCCATTGATGTCAAAGGGGGAGATACAGAAACATTGATGAGGATCATAAGCATGAATTTTATAATGACTAAGTGTTGCCATCAATGTTGGTGTTGCCATCAATATTGGTGTTTCCATCAATGCCAAAGGGGGAGATTTTCAAACAGTTGGCTTAGGTTGATGGATACTTGGTATGGATTGTTTGTTGTCATTGATGCCAACCATTGGAGAGTTATATTGTATATTGATTTCAACCCTTATTTATTGATGTCAACCTTTGGAGAAAGTCCGGTAGTGAATTCCAGTAACACAAAGGTTCGGGTAATGGACCCAAGGTTGTTTCATGTATAATGGTATGATTTTTAATATATATGAAGGTAAGAATATTCTAGATGGATATTACATGTCATTCCATTTATGGTGGTATGTGGAGTGTCACATAACTCCTCACGATTAGAGACTTATGGCCATGAGAAGTTGCAGAACCCAGGTTTGGGTAATGGACCCAAGTTTCTTTGATGGATAATAGTATGAGTTTTGATATATTTGAAGGAAATACTATTATAGATGTATATTACATGTCATTCAATTTCCAGTGTTATGTGGAACGTCACATAACTCATCACAGATAGAGAGTTAGAGTTATGGCCATGTGAAGTTGGAGAACCCTCATGAGTCATCTAGAAGCCCCAAAATGTCAAAGTAGTCAAAGTGGTTTAACAGATTTTTAAAAGGTAAATAGTAAAGTGAAGTGTTGTACAATAATTCAAAGTGAATAGAAAATAAATATTTAAATAATAAATTTAATGGAGAAATTACTAAGTTGACAAGTGTTTAGAAGTGGGTTAGCCCTAAAATAAGGAAAGTGGTTTAGGATGGTTAGAAGGTAACCCCTTGAGGTAAAGTGAAGTGATGAGTGTATTATAAGTCAAAGTGAATACAAAATAAATTATTTAAATAATAAATTTAATGGATAAATTACTAATTGGACAAGTGGTTAGACGTTGGTTCACCTTAAAATAAGGAAAGTGGGTTAAGATGGTTAAAAGGTAACCCCTTTAAGAAGCTACATGAAAGTAAAAATGAGAGGAAAGGCTCTCTCATTTTAATAACACTTGAGAATAATTGAATATATATAGGTGAATAAGGTAACCAGAGGATATATAAGACAAATTTAAGAGAGAATGTGAAGTAAAGATGGCCAAAATTCAAGGGAGGATAAATTATTTTGATGATGCTTTCTAAGGTATGCTTTTTTACAGGTCATCTCACAATTTTTGCAATAATTTGTTTTCTAGAATTATTTAGACCGTGAGATTGATAGGCCATTGATAAAAAATATCCAAGTATCTATGGTACAATTTTTTTCTTGTGGGTGGTTGTATTTTCGGAGTTACACTCCGTGGAAAATAACGTTTGTGGCTACTCGTGAAACTAGTCTAAAACAAGTGTTTTGGGAAAAAACGTCATAACGTCTTCATAAATGATCCAAATTACGTAATACCAAATGTGTTCATTAGAGTACAGTCTCTAGTATTATGTGTAAAATATTCACATCCATACAAGAAATATTATGTGTGGGGTATGCTTTATAAGTTCACTCTCTAGAATAAGCCAAAATTCAACAAGGTATGCCATTTTTGATATAAATCCTTGTCTGAGAGGTGCCAAGTAGTGACACCTAGAGAAATTGCATAAAACACACTGAAGAAAATTGTGTGCTATTTTCAGATCTTTATTCATTACAGGTAGATACTTATGATTATTTCAAGTTAGGGTTGTTGACTAATCCAAAACTAGTCATGTGAGACTAAAGAAAAGTTTGATGAAAATGCTAGTCTTTTGTTGTTAAATTTAAGGAAGGTTTGTAGGTATGTGATTATATACACAAGATATATTACAGAGTTACAAATCATATTTGGATGATGAAATTGATGAGAGATTTTGGTTGAGGCACATGTTGGGTACATGGTTGAGACAAGTAGTGGATGAGTTGGGAGATACGTGAGGTGTATAGTTGATGATGTTGGTACATATTGATCTTGGTGATGATTATGATTTGTTGTGTTATGCTTGGTTGATGCAGATATTTGAGAGTTGTATTGGTGATTGATCTTGGTGAGTATATCGTATGTGGTTGATAAGATTGATGAGACAAGTTTTTGTGATAGGTTGTTGTGACAGGTTATTTGTATAGGTTGGTGCATGGTTGATGCACTTGGTTATGGTACATGTTGATTATAAGTTGTATCATATAGGTTGGTGCATGGTTGATGCACTTTTTTATGGTACATGTTTATTACAGGTTGAGGTACAATTTGATGCATGGTTGATGCATGGTTCAGGTTATTGGTATAGGTTGTTTGGTGTTGGTTGATTGGTACAGGTTTACAATAGTATATATCACAGTGATAGTGTGATAGTGGTTCCATCATTCTACTTATATACCAGGGTGGTTGGATGGGGCAAGGACAAGTGGTTGTATCCACCTTCTGGTTGTAGCCAAGGAACATAGGGGGTTGTAGGCTCCTTCTGGTTGTATCCAGAGAATTGTGGAGTTGGAGCTTCCCTTAGGTTGTATCTTGAGAAACTAGGGGGTTGGAGCCTCCTTCCAGTTGGAGCTAGAAAACAAAGGAAGTTTCTGCTTCCAATGAATGTAATTCTTCAAGACATATAAGAAAACTAATTTCATGGTTTTCTCCCTCTTTGGGTTTCCACGTAAAATATTGGTGTACTATGTATTTGTATGATTGTTCATTTGTTCATTTCTTATTTACTCTGTAGTTATTGGGTGATAATGTTACATTGATATAACACTTGGATTATATGATTTAAAAGGATTACATTTCTCTATTGTTGATTCACCCACCCTATCAGTAATCCAACAAAAGTGCTAGCGGAGGCTAGCTTCTCCATGATATATTAGAAAATGTCTCTTACTTTAAAAGGAATAGGACGAGGCATTGGATACCCCACAATACCATCCTAGACAAAGGGAACCTCTCCAAGACTTGGAGGGAGATTACTCGGGGAGAGTCAAAATATCTCTTGTTCAGAAGGTGCAGTACCATAAATGCTAATGACATGGTATAGAAAGTATAGAAATAGAAATAGAAGAGAGGGATCAACCAAAACTTGCATCGACGTGACCAACTTTTCAACCATTGGTTGAATAGGATGCGAGACAAAAAATTCAAGAGATTCATCACCCCAAAAAATAGGAGTGGTGTCGATCAAAGATTGCATCAACACAACCACTGGTTGAACAAGAAGCAAGACAACAAGGTCAAGGGATGCATCAACCCCTAAAGGAAGAGGGGTGTCAGCCTAGTAGTGCATTGGCATGGCCACATTACAAACAAAATAAGAAAAAAAGTGTGGGGAAACCACAGACGACTCAGAACCTGAAGGGCCCTCAGGTGAGAACCATGCTTCTGGTATCCCAGTAGTCGCAGGACACAAACGAGTAAGGTAATTTCCTTCACAATTCCTACAAAGGAATCTGGGCTTACATATAAGACGTCTAGGCTTCTCAATCGTATGAATTCCCCCAGTGTGACTTCCAATGGATGGTGACATTCTCCTTGCATGAATTGCAGAGGCTAGTAGAAAATATCCAAAATGACTAGCAAAAGTTGGTGATGTATGTGCAGTGTGACTAGCAATGACTAGAATTGTGCCCTCAACATGACTTGCAGTGGATGGTTGTTGGTATTCAACATGACTTCTAGATATTTCTATCCAATATCCAACATTACTAGCAGAGGTTGGTGATATAATTCCATTATGACCTACATTGACTGGACTTGTGGTGGAGGTGGGTTGTGGCATTTGAGACCAAGGTCCGGGGAAAGACTAGTTTTGAGACATTGGGGGCAAGGAATGGTCCTGGTATACACCTTGGCCCAGTCCAGTAGGATAGTATCCTCATCCATACTAATTCATAAAGGGTTGTAAGGGCATCGACACGGAGGAAGCCACTTGCGAAGAGATAGAGACATGACAAGGGTTACTCGTGTGAGGATATATGTTTCCACCAAAAGAAAGAAATTCATGAAGGGAGTTTCCCATACTATAATAATGAATCCCTCCAGATGGAACACCAAAGGACATACAAAGGTCCACCATGGGAAAATAATTCATAGGAACGGGCATAGCAGAAGGACAGAGTGTAATAAGTAGAATGACTACCCATTTGAGCACTTGCTCCTAGAAAAGTGTATTTGTGGGAAGGAATATTCCAACCTCCTACCGCAAGAGTTGTTTGAGGGATATGACTCCCACCAAAAGAGAATAAGGAGGCATCATTCCCCTAGACCCTAAACTTTGATTCACATGTCTAGCATACCATAAGGAAAATGATTCACATGTCTAGCATACCATGTGCTTCCTCATGTAAATATAAGACATATAAGATAAGCATTCAATTTTTATTTATTTTGGAGTATAAATAACTCCAAGTCTCTAGCAAAGATATTCAAAGGATACCTGTGGAAGTGGTTTTGTGAAGATGTCTGTCACTTGTTCTTTTGTGCCCACATACTCAACTCTGATGTTCTTTTCTGTAACCTTCTCCTGTAGAAAATGATACTTTATTGGAATGTGCTTCGTCTTGGAGTGCATCACCGAGTTCTTCAAGATACTGATTGTTCTTGTATTATCACAATATATTGGAATGGTTTGATCATACTCAACCTATTGTTATTGGAAAAATTGGTAGGTGAGGACACTAATTGATCTCCCTAGATCCACCTAGATCTAGAACAAAACACACCAGAACATGAAGCTTTCCTTAAGTTCTAGATATTGAATTTACTAACTAAAGAGGGATAGGTGACATACCATTTAAATGTCGCTTCCTCTCGCTATCTCCATCCTAGCTCCATTCCAACACTTATACAATGATGATCCTGCAAAAGAACACAACCAACCAAAGTGATAACAATAGCATAAACTCTATATAAACCTATGTATGTGATCAAGGAATCATACAATAAAACACAACAAGCTTTATAGGAAAGAATCGTATTACTGTATCATATTAAATGTGAAAGAGAGATTACAACCATGGCCTTTATGTCATAAGGTCCCTTCCAAATGTCCTTTATTCCCCATACACTTTCACTCCAAGAATTATGAGACCACAGATCTGATAATATTCACAATCTATCTTGACAAAGTGACTCATCTAGCCAAGCTAAAAATCTCCAAAACTCAATCCAATCCAAGCTAATCCCAAAAGCTCCAAAGCTAACAAAAGCTAACTTTATCCATGATAACTCCTCTCCTTTTATAATTTGAAGAGGATAAGGTGAGTAGGTTAGGATGATCCCACTAAATCATGAAAGCGAGTAAGATCCAAACCATTTGGATGCCACCTCACCATAAAAGTTTCTCCTTCTAGAAGATTCGAGAAAACACTTGTTTTTCCCACGTGTAGGCATTCTTGCACCCTGCCTATAGAGAAACCTATGAACATCTCACACCCTAGCTATGGTGCAACATGTGAGAATCAGGCATTCTCCCAGCCTACCTATATAGCAACCTGCAAATTTCCTTTTTTACAGGGCTTTTACAAAAGAAAATGCAACTTCTTTTCTCAGGAAAAGTTATTCTCCCTTATATCTTTAGGAACTCAGGCCACTGACCCCTCTGAAGGAAACATGTAGGTTTACATCATTAATGGTCATAGGGATGATGAAAATAATGTGTAACACCTGTATATGTGTCAGAGTTTGTTTCATCCAAGGAACCTATGTACAACATGATGCTGCTGCAATATACTTTGCCTTGGTTGTAGATAAATATACTGATGATTATTTCTTGCTTAGACATGATACTAAACACTCACCCAAGTAGAACACTGCTCCAATGGTGCTTCGTCGGTCATCTATACAACCTACCCAATCTACATATGTGTAGGCAATAAGTGACAGATCCTTTCCTTTTGGATACCATAATCCAAACTCTTATGTTCCTTTGACATATATGAAAATCCTCGTCACTGCTAATACATGTGATTCCTTTGGTGCTGCTTGAAATCATGCCACATTTCCAACTGCCTGCATTACATCTGGTCTGAATGTTGTCACATATAGTAGGCTGGCAATCATTGACCTGTATTTCCTCTAATCTGTAGACTTTGAATCATCATCTTTTCTAAACTTGCAATTGGTTTGCATGGGAGTGATAACTAGTTTGTAATCTTTCATTCCAAACCTCTTTAGAATTTCTCTTATATACTTGGTTTGAGAAATAAAGATTCCTTGGTTGGTTTGACGTATCTGAAGTCCCAAAAATAAGGATAGTTCTCCAAGTAACGACATTTCAAATTCATTCTGCATATCTTTTACAAATTTATGTCTTAACCTGTCATCATCACTACCAAAAATAATATCATCAACATAAACTTCAATTAATAAAATATTACCTTCACTTACCTTGATGTATCGGTCGCTATATGGACTTCCCTTTTTGAACCCTCCCTACTACAAATACTTATCCAGTCTAGACTACCATGCTCTAGGAGCCTGTGTTAGACCATACAAGGCCTTCTTTAATTTACACACATAATCTGCATTCTTTGACAACTTAAATCCTTCTGGCTTTTCAATGTAGACTTCTTCTTCAAGTTCCCCATTCCGAAAAGATGATTTTACATCTATCTGATATACTTTAACATTTTTGGAGCATGCATAGGCTAAAAGCATCTAGATTGCTTCCATTCTAGAAACTAGGGAAAATGTCTCTTCAAAGTCAATTCCTTCAATATGTGCATATCCTTTACATACCAATCTAGTTTTGTTCCTTGTAACTTGTCCATCTTCATTTAATTTATTTCTGAAAACCCATTTTGTGTCGATCACATTCTTATTCTTTGGTCTTGGAACTAGTTCCCAAGTGTCATTTTTCTCTATTTGATCCAATTCTTAATTCATGGCCTTATTCAAAAATTCATCCTTGTCGGCTTCTTCAAAACAGCTTGGTTCAATTGTATATAAGAGTGCTAGGTATGTTCGTTCTGGTGAATAGATGTTTCTTCTATTCTCAACTCCTGCATCTTTGTTTCCAATAATCTGATCTAAAGGATAACTCCTATGTACTCATTTTCTAGGTTTCTTTGGAGATACTTGTTGAAATTGCTCTTCTGTTTATGTTGGATTCTCTTCATATTCATCTTCTACTTCATCTTCTGCTTCTTCTTCTTTGAAAATTTGTTCCATTGATTTGTTTTCTTCTTCCTTTGATTATGGTATGCCTATTTCATCAATTGTTACGTTGATGCTTTCCACAACTTTGTTCAATATTATATTGTAACAATTGTATGATTTCATTGTACTTGAGTAACCAACAAATACTCCCTTTTCCACACGAGAGTCAAACTTTACCATTCTACCATCTTCTCTTTTGATGTAGCATTTTCTTCCAAAAACTCTTAAGTGCTTCACATTTGTTGGTCTTCCTTTCCATAACTCGTAGGGAGTTTTATCAGTGTTGTTTCTGAGCATTACTCTATTTTGAATGTGAACTATTGTATGCATTGTCTGTGTCCAAAATATATATGCCAATTTGGAATCCATTAGCATTGTTCGAGTCGTTTCATGTATTGTCATGTTCTTTCTTTCAACAACTCCATTTTGTTGAGGTGTCATAGCAATAGAGAATTGCCTTTTTATTCCATGACTACTATAGTATTCCATAAATTCATTTGAAGTGAAATATCCTCCATTATCATATCTCAAGCCTTTGATTCTTGAATCCATCTCATTTTCAACCATTTCCTTGTAGATCTTGAAGTTTTCAAAATCTTTTGAGTTTTTCTTGAAAAAGCAAACAACATTCATTCTTGTATAATCATCAACTAATAACATAAACTATCTCTCACCTTTTAAGCCCTTTGTTGTAGTTGGTCCAACTAGATCAGTATGCATAATTTTTAGTGGTCTTGTTGTTGAATATTCCTTTGATTTGAACTTGGTCTTTGTTTTCTTTCCTTGTTGACAATGCTTGCATAAAGTGTAGGTTAGTTTCATGATCTGGGGCATTTCTCTGATTGCTTCTCTTTTCTGACTTTGACAAGTTTATAAAAATGAATGTGACCCATTCTTCTGTGCCATAGCCAACTTTCATCTTCCTTTCCTAGACAACACTTTTCATTTCAAATTTCACTTAACACATATATGTTGTTTGAAGTTCTTGTATTTGTACCAACCAATTTCCCGGAACCTTCTCTTCTTATCTCACACTTTTGTGAATCGAAAGTAACTTTGTGACCTTGGTCACACATTTGACTCACACTTAGAATATTATGTTTCATATCTTCTACTAGTAGAACATTTTGTGCCTTTTTATTCTTGTTCCCAAATCAGACTCTGCCTTCTCTAATGATTTTGGTTGAATTATCATTTTCGAAGGAGACTGATCCATTTCTTTCCTTTCTCAATGTAAGAAATTTGTCTCTATCACTTGTCAAGTGTTTTGAAAACCCATTGTCAACATACCAACCATGTTTCTTTTGCTTAGCTTGTAGAGAGACTGTGCATTCTTCATTGCTATACTAATCTTGATTTGTTATCCATGTCGTTTTCAGAGTTTCTTGTCTGTGACTATTGTTATTATGTTGAGGTTCTTTAGGAGGGACTTCCATTCTGCAATTTTTAGCCACATGTCCAAATTTGTTACATTTGTAACATTCCACTTCAGTGCTCAAAGATTCAAACATGTTGTAACTTCTTCTTTGTGTTTCACTAGGTATTATTGAGTAACCCCTTTCCGTATGACTCTCAAAGTTGTTATTGTTCCTGTTGTTAGCTTTGCAATTCACAACTTTATGTCCAAAATTATTACATGCATAACATAAACCAAAAAATATAGTTTGATACCTGGGATTTGAACATCTTCTAAAAGAAGGTTCTCTTATGAATCCTTCTTCTTCTTGAGGCCAATCTGTCCCTATAATATTCCTTGTACATCTTTCTATCCCCTTTGATTGTTTCTTCATAGCTTTTTGGATTTGTTTCTTGCTCTATTGTTTAGGAGATTGATCCCTTTTTTGTCTAATTGTATCCAAGTCCAGACTTGTTAAGATGAGATTTTTGACTACTGATAATGTCATCTAGAACATTTGAGTTATTATGCATATTTTTATTTTGAATATCCTTTCTTAGTGTGAAAATCTATGCTTCCATGTTTCCAATGATCTTGTCCTTTTCTTCTAGTTGTTCTTTGAGTTCTTCTTCAATTCTTTTATCTTCTTCTATTTGAACCTTCAATCTTGTGATCATTTGTTCTAGTTCGTGAGTGTCATTTTTCTTGTCTAGTTCTACTTGTAGTTTCTTGTTTTTCTTCTTTTCTCTTCTAATAACTTCTATGACACACATTAATTCTTATCGATAGCCAAATTCTACCTCTTCAATTTCGTCTTCGACTTCTTCATATCCTTCTTCGACTTCTTCATATTATTCTTCATAGTTTTCTTTGTCAGAGTTTGTTACTTCCATGAATAGAACTCTTCTTGTCTCACTGTCACTGATTTGATCTTCATCTAATGATGAGATATCTTCTTTGATGCATAATCTTTTCTTGAAATTTTTTGATGTAGTTATTTTGCCTTTATATGTGTGTTTTCCTTTTGAGTAACCTTCATCATTTCTCTTTTTCTTATGAGGACATTTGTTATCAAAATGACTAATACCATCACAATTAAAACAAATTAAAGGAAGATTCCATCTATACCTACCATTGGTTCCCTTGTTCATTCTTTTGACAAAGTTGGCCACTTCTTCATCATCTTCCAAATTGTCATTGCTGCTGCTATATTCTTCTTGTTCCTTTTTGTTTTGCTTTGATCTTTTGGATGATTTGAAGGCTACTTCTTTTACATCTGGATTTACCTATTCAGTTCTCATTTCATATGTTGTGAAGATTTCATGCATTTCATCCATGCTTATTGAGTTTAGATACAATCTTTCTTCTAGTGATGATATCTTAGGGTTGGATATCATAGGAAGAGATATTAGTACCTTTTCAACAATTATAGATTCTTCGATTTATTCTCCCAATGCTATGATTGCATTCACTGTTTCATCAACTCTTAAGAAGTAGGTTGCAATATTCTCATCTTCCTTCATATTTAGTTGTTTGAACTTACCTCTATAATTTTGAAGTTTTTCTACTTTGAATTTTGTATCTCCTTCATAAATATTTTGAATCTTGTCCCAAATCTCTTTGGAGGATTTACAATGTCCAACTTTCATGAATATTGTTTCACCGAGACCATTCAAAAGTGAATTTGTATATTTGGAATTATTCTGACCAAGTTTCACTTCTTTTTCATTTGTTGGTGGAATTGTTGGCACTGTGTATCCATCTACAATTGATTGCCAAATTTCAAACCCCCGTGCTTGTATATATGTCTTCATCCTTATGCTCCAAAAAGCATACTTTTTTCCATCAAAGTGTGGTATTCTATTTTTATATGAGTTGGTACTCTCCATGATCTACCTTTCAGTGGTTAAAATTATTTCTGAAGGAACCTTCTTTGATACCAATTGTTG
>JZKD02S0522984.1:204869-226696 GCA_000966675.3 Picea glauca
CACTTTGACTACTTTGACCTTTTGGGGCTTCTAGATGACATATGAGGGTCCTCCAACTTTGTAAGGCCATAACTCTCAAACCATGAAGAGTTATGTGACATTCCACATACCACCAAAAATGGAATGAAATGGAATGAAATGTACTATACATATAGAATAGTATTACCTGAAAATATATCAAAAATCATACTGTTATCCATCAAACAAACTTGGGTCCATTACCCAAACCTAGTTTCTCCAACTTCTCATGGAGATAACTCTCTAACTGTGAGGAGTGATGTGACATTACACATACCACCAGAAATGGCATGACAAGAACTATCCATCTAGTATATTTTCACTAACAAATTCACTAGCATTCATATCATTATTCCACAAATAATCATGGGTTCTATAACCATACTTCTAGGATAACTCAATCTGCAAAGCGTCTTCCCGTGAGGGATTTCACCATAAGGGGAGCACTTTGGAGTTCATCCATTTATACTTATTATCAACCATGACAATACAATAACGAGTCATATTTACATCAAACAATATTGGGTCCATTACCCAACCTTTGTGCTATAGGGCTTTCTTCAAGGGTTGACATCAATGACAACAAACCTTAATCAACAAAGAAACCTTAAAATGCCATGTGTCACTTGGTGACTAGGAAGAAGTTGATGATTTGAAACAATCTAGAAATATTGTGATGTAGCGCCCATGTGTGGGAGACAGATAAAGGATGCACATGGATTGCAAGTGATATTGGGTACACAAATATGTGGGACACATAAAGGAGGGCATAAGAGGAAAACAAATTGTAGAGGATTGCATAAGCTAGCGGTTGTTAGAGTATGGTGGAAAATATTGGTGAAAAATAGTAGTGGCCTAAAAATATTGAGGGTTGTTACAAGACAATATTTAGTGGAAAATGGCGAGGGATATTAAAAAATGACATTGTGGCCAAAAAATCAAGGCCAGAAATAGGAGCAGGTCAAAAAAGAATAAATGGCATTGCATTCATGACTTGAATAGTGTGAAACTATCATGAGAAAACAATACAGACACCTAAAACTTTAAATATATATATTTTAATGGATTTCATTTTAATTCGAAAATTTAGAAAAAACATGAGACTTACAAAATATGGTTGATGAGGAATTTTTTATATATGGAGCATTTGGAGGTTGTTTTCCATGAAATGAGAAGCATTTTTGGCTAATTTGACTACTCTAAATGCCAATGTGTTGTTAGATTGCTCCAAAAATCCATTTCAATGTCTGGATATGAGAACTAGCCAAGTACACTTTCAAAAAATACTAGTAATATAACCCGATCAACAATGAGGGTTTACCCTAAAGTTCTCTAAAACCATATGAGAAAATAGATAATGGAGAAGATTATAACAAAATAATAAACTCTCAAATAGACACGTGACATAAATAGTAAAACCCTTGAGAGGGAAACATCCACGAAAAAATAGGTAGTGCTCAATTATTTATGTATAATTTATTCTCCATGTATACTGAGAACCCAGCTCCTTTATTTATAAAATCAATGATGGCATACAAACTACATGCATATTTCACTTTTATTTTTAGTTGTCTATGCCAATAACTCAAATTGAAATTAAAAATACTTAATCTTTGAATTTATCCATGTAATAAATAGTTGTAATTTATTTATTATGTATAATAAATATATTTACATGCATACAACTAATTAAATGTTATCCAATACTATGAAGATAATCATTTCTAATTGTTTTCATATAAAATCAAAATAATTTCTAATTGTTTTCATATAAAATCATATTACTTTGAGGAAATTCCCCTTTACTTTGATAACTAACACTAACGTAGTAAATGTTTTGTATCCATCATATTGTACCAATAAAAAAACAGCTAAGTCAAAATCTTGCCTCTTTTATATGTTTTGAGTTTGCAAACTTCTATTATTAACAATGAATATGAGACATAATTACATACATAGCGACATCCATAAGTATAGTTCTAAATAAACAAAATAACATTTTAATATAATAAATCATGGTATTGATAAGTGAAATAGTATAAAATATTGCAAGTTTAATGGTATAAGATATTATTTAATTTATGTGAAAATGTTTGATCTTGATGTAGACCCCCTACCTCAGCAGGGTCCACTGACCTCCCGGTCTCTAGATCGTTCTTCTTCTGAGCCGAAATGGCTCTTCGGGCTCCTGTTGGAACCCTTTGAACAAATCCACGGATCCCTTTAATTCCCTGGCATAGGTCTTGAGAAAATCTGTGTGCGTGCCCATCTTTTGATACTCTTCTCTATTCTGAATCAACACCTTTTGGGTTTCAGAGTTTCGAGACTCCTACATGTGAGCTCTCCCAGGCTCGTCCCTTCCAACTCCCAGTATCCGAAACGTCAAAATCTACTCGCGACCTCGCTTCGCTTTTTGGGATTTCGGAATTCGCAATTTCATGATTCCACGAGTCAGGACTCCCTGTTTCACGACTCCTTCGCTCTTGAGATTCCGGTTGCCGAAATGATGAAAAGGGCTTAATGACAAACAGTGTCAGATTTCACAACTTCTGTAAATCATGATGTAAGCACTCCCCCTGTTCTCTATCTTTTAAATCTCTGAGTCCCAAAATGCCGAAATGGCTGCTTCCTCTGGGACCACATCACTATTCCAAAGGCACATCACGTTTCGCGACTTCGGGGTTTTCAATATGAAGAGTACCAGCTTGTTGTCCTTAGAGTTTTCGATACGCCGAACTCCAAAATTTTGAACTCCAAAATGCCAAAATGTTGAACCCCGAAAGGGCTGGCGACTGACAAACTCCCCACTTGGGTCTTGTCCACGTGACCTTGTCCTCTGTCCCGGTGCTATTCCTCTGAATTATTTTGGGTTTTCACGTTTCAAGATTTCATGATTCCATCTGCAACAATTATTGGCCCTTCGATCTCCCAGGGCCCAAAATATTGAAATAATGAACCCCGAAAAGCCGAAACTCCACTCCAAAGGGATATCAACGGCTGTGAGCCTCCCTTGATCCGATGTCTTACCTTCTTTCGATATTTTGTGGGTCAAGAGTTATGACTCTTACCCTTTGTATCTCCCAGTAGCCTAAATGTCGAAGAGTGGATCTCTTGACATGCGTCCTTTGAGATGGATGGTTCTGATTCTTTCGAGACTTTGATGAGTCCTCTCTTCTCTATTGTTACAAGGATTAAACACCTCGCATCTTCCTCCGGATCTAACGACTATCAGTCCTTGGTTCTAGATCTGATGACCCATATCCTCTTTTTTTTGCACCTCCCAAGGACTCAACCCTATGGACGTATCCTTGATCCAGTGGCTCTCAGGCCATTGCGTTCCAGATCTGACAGTTGGCGTGATTTCGCGTACCGAGAGTTCACGATTCAACAACACCAAAATCCCTTCCCGCTCCAAACCCTGAACTCTGAAATGTGTGGACCTCCAAGGTTTTAAACCCCGTGTGCCTTCGCTTGATCCAACGATTGTCAAGTATCTGGTGCTAGATATGATGTTTTATATCCATCCACCTTGCGTTCTCTCCTTCTAATATTCATGCTTCTTTCAAACTTAGAATATTTTTTAAGTATCGAAGATCTCGACCTTCAAATCTTCCTCTTCCGAGCCTAGTTCCTTTTGGTCTCATCTGTGTTATAGAAATGCCATCCCTCCTGAGCTTTGTCAACTCAGAAAACCCCGAAAGGTTTCTCGACCTTATTCTCCTCTGTTTTTCTACTTTATGTGCAAAGGCATTGCTCCTCCTCAGCTTCGAGACTTAGAATAAGTCCACCCTCGCACGTTATTTGTGCTACTGAGTATTTTGCTAAACTTGGATCCAAAGTATTTCTTGTAAAGAAATACTTCATGCCCTCTTGGCATTCTTCGACTTGATGAACACCTTTCAGATCCTTTCTCCACAGAGTGTTCAACAACCCTGTGAGTGTCTTCTCTTCGACATTTCTATTTTCTCAGAACCGGAAATAAGGTTCTCTGGTGCACTCTATGCACTCGCTCAATGCCCTCCTAGCAGAGCTTTATAGAACCTTCAGTAGTTCTATTTATTTTCTGTGCCTTCCTTTGCACAGTTCCTCCTCCAGAGTATTCAGTAACTATGAGGCTTCCTTTGAGTTTGTGAATCCTCTTACTGTGCACTCCTTGCACATTCTTTCTGACTCCGCAGAGCTCAGATGCACACACCTTGCGTTGTCTACAGAACTTCCATTGTTCTGTTGTGCACTCCTTGCATATCCTAAAAAACCCATATAGAAACTGACAAACTCACAGACAGATAGTAAAATCAATCTATAACATGTATCTACAGCATATAGGTGACATTCAAATGAATAAACATACACAGACAATTCATGGGTAGGAAAAACTGCTCTTTGTATTAATTTCCAAATTTCTATACAGATGTTTACAAAGGTTGGACTATAACGAGTCTCAGCTCTCTCTCGAGACCTCTCTACTCTGATCTCTCCTCCTAACTCTCTACTCTAACTTCTTAATTACAAAATGAGGGATCTCTCAAGCTTATCCTCAACCACCGTCTCTGAGCTATCGCTATACCAGAGTGGCTCCTAGGGCTACATTCATAAATGGATGTCACAGACCTATCAAATCTGGACTTAGTTGTAGGTAACCATTTAAGGCAACCTCAACCACTTCCTGAGTAGTTGTGTGGTCTGGAATTAAAATCCTTACAACATTTATTGAAATTTTAAATTTCAAAATTGAGAGGGTTGCACCTCTCCCTTTGTCCATTAAATGTGTGTTGGATGTGCTGGTTGGTTGGCATGTTGCTGACATGGTTTGATGAACATGCATCATACTCCTCAGCTGGAAAAGTCATGATCTCCTGATCATGAGCTCTTGTTATCTAGTGTTGAAACCCACCTGGATCACAACCTTTTCCTTGGAGTTGTCCATCTGCTCCTCTCCAACTATGTTGCTATTGTTGTTGTTGTTGTTGCTTCTTCTTCCCTGCTACTCTTGCAGGTTCCTTGTTGTTCAACTTCCCATTGCTGGCAGTCTCTGCTGCTAAACTCAACATCAGCCTTATGATTTCTTCAATTACCTCATCCAACTACTCTAGTGGCTGGCTCTTTGTATGCAGTCTTCTCGGCTGCACTTCTGTCTCCTCAATGGGAAGATTTCCTTGATCTTCGATGATGTCTTTATTTCCCTTTGTGGCACTGAGTGGCCACTCTGCTACAGACTCCAACTTTCCAGTCTCCTCATAGAACTACTGCTCAGTTTCTTCCTGTGGGCTATTACCATTTCTTTCACTGACATACTTTCAGCTTCTTCCATCTCCTCCTAGGGATGGTATGCTCCACTACCTTCTTCCAACTTATCCTTTTGGATGTGCAAGCCTTGCACCATCACCCTTCTCTCCAGGAATTCCAATTCTTCACACAGATAAAAAAAATCCATGTTGTCTGCTTCTTCTTCTGCTGTAGGCTTCAATGCTGCAGTCATTTATGTTTTAGCTTCCTCGTTGAAAATTTTGAGCCATTCTTTTGAATGATCTTCTTATCCTATAGGGGAAAACACCAATGTCTTCTCCCTTTCTTCCTCCATGACAGTCTCTATTGGCTATCTTTCTTCTTCTATTGCTCCATCTGCAACACCTTCACTGGCCTCAACTGGGATATGTGGCAGGAATACTCGAATTCCCCCAATCATCAAAATGCTCTTTTGATCCTCACCTGTAAGCACTCCTTGTTGATCTGAACTCTCCTCCGAGTTCATGAGACTCTTAGACAGTGTCATCTCCTTTCCCCTGCCCACCTGGAAATTTGAGAATTTTCTGCTTCCCACCTGGTAGTCCATGAGATCCCGTGATCCCATCTAATTGCCCACCTAGCAATCTGAACTTTCAGCACTTCTCCCTTGGCTATATGTGAGACCTTTTGTTGATTTCTCCCCATTTCCTACCTGACAACTTGAAAGTTCACTTCTTCCCACCTGACAGTTTATGAGATATTCATCTAATCTCATACCATTTCCCTCCTGGAAATATGAATTTCCACTATTGTCCCCCTGACAGTATATGGGATCCTACAATGATCTCATTTTATTGCCCACCTGACAATTGGAAAATTCATCCCTTCCCTCTTGGTAGTTTATGAGACCTGAAACTGATCCCTCTTCCTCATTACTAAGGGTTCCTCTAACTTCTAGCTCATAGATGCAAACCAGCTCTGTGTCATTGAGGCTTTTAGCATACCTTTGCCACTTCCTCAACTCTTGTTATTGTTTCTTGGCTTGGAACTTTTGAACATGCCATTTTGCTTTCCTGTTCAGAGGCCATCTGTACCTCTAGTGTACTTTTGCCTCCTGCCTCATATTCAATGTTAGTTGTTCCATTCTTTCCCTTATCTCAACGAGTTTTTTTTCAATCTCTACTTTACTCATTTGTTGGTGGTCTCTTCTTCCACCATGCTCATGGCCTTTAGTATCCATTTCCATATTTCACCTACCCTCCTGGTAAGCGTATGGATCACCCTACGTCTGAGAGCATCTCCATGTCCTCCTACATCTTGCCTGGCTTTCTATCGATTGTTGCACACCTGCAAACAATCATCACAGAGAATTAACACCCTGTTTCTTTCACATGTTGTATACATATGAATCTCTACTTTTGATTCCACTTGATGTTACCAGAATTTCTCCCTTCAACCCCCTTGTCTTCTATTTGCAAACAAAATCTAGCTCTGATACCACTTGATGTAGACCCCCTACCTCAGCAGGGTCCACTGACCTCTCGGTCTCTGGATTGTTCTTCCTCTGAGCCAAAATAGCTCTTTGGGCTCTTGTTGGAACCCTTTGAACAAATCCACGGGTCCCTTTAATTCCCTGGCATAGGTCTTGAGAAAATATGTGTGCGTGCCCAACTTTCGACACTCTTCTCTGTTCCGAATCAACACCTTTCAGGTTTTGGAGTTTTGGGACTCCTGCATGTGAGCTCTCCTAGGCTCCTTGTCCCTTCCAACTCTCGGTATCCGAAATGATGAAATCTACTCGTGACCCCACTTCTCTTTTCGAGATTTCAAAATTCACGATTTCGCGATTTCGCGAGTCGGGACTCCCTGTCTCACGACTCCCACTCTCTTGAGATTTCGGTTGCCGAAATGCTGAAAAGGGATTAACAACAAATGCCGCCAGCTTTCGCGACTTCGAGAAACCGCGATGTAAGCGCTCCCCTTGTTCTCTATATTTTAAATCTCTATGTCCCAAAATGTCAAGATGACGGCTTCCTCCGGGACCACAACCCTATTCCAAAGGCACATCGTGTTTCGTGACTTTGAGGTTTTCAATACCAAGAGTCTCGGCTCCTTTTCCTCAGAGTTACCGATATGCTGAACTCTGAAATGCAGAACTCCGAAATACCAAAATGGCGAACCCCGAAAGGACTGGGGAGTGACAAAATCCCTACTCGGGTCTTGTCCACGTGACCCTGTCCCGTGACCTAATGTTATTCCTCCAAATGCTTTCAGGTTTTCATGTTTCGAGATTTCATGATTCCAGCTGCAACAATTCTTGGTCGTTCGATCTCCCGGGGTCTGGAATGTCGAAATACTGAACCCCAAAATGGTGAAATTCCACTCCAAAGGGAGATCAATGGTTGTGAGCCTCCCCTGATCTGACGACTTACCTTCTTTCGGGATGTCGTGGGTCAACAGTTCTGACTCTTACCCTTTGTATCTCCCGGTAGCAAAAATGTCGAAGTGTGGATCCCTTGACATGCATCCTCTGAGATGGATGGTTCTGATTCTTTCGGGACTTTGACAAGTCCTCTCTTCTTTGTTGTTACGATGATTAATCCCCTCGCACCTTCCTCTGGATCCAAAGGCTATCAGTCCTTGGTGCTAGATCTGACGACCCAAATCCTTTTTCCTATGCACCTCCCAAAGACTCATCCCTGTTCATGTATCCTTGATCTAGCGACTCTCAGGCCACCATGTTCCAGATCCAAAGGCTGGCATTATTTTGTGTATAGGGAGTTTGCAATACAGTGACTCCAAAATCCCTTGCCTCTCCAAACCCCAAAATCTGAAATGTGTGGACATCCAAGGTTTTAAACTTCGTGCACCTTCGCCTGATCCAACGATTGTCGAGTATCTGGTGCTATATCTGATGGTTCAGATCCATCCACCTTGCGCACTTTCCTTCTGAGCTTCACCCTTCTTATGGACTTAGAAAATTCTCTAAGTATCGAAGGTCTCTACCTTCGACTCTTACTCTTGTGAGCCTGATTCCTTTTGGTCTCATCTGCATTATAGAAATTCCATCCCTACTGAGCTTTGTCAACTCAAGAAACCCCGAAAGGTTTCTCTACCTTCTGCTCCTCTCTTCTATTGATCTTTGTGCAAAGGCACTGTTCCTCCTGAGCTTTAGGATTTATAATAATTCCACCCTCGCACGCTCTTTGTGCTACTGAGTATTTCTCTAAACTCAGATCCCAAGTATTTCTTGTAAAGAAATACTTCACGCCCTCTTGGCATTCTTCATCTCGATGCACACCTTGCAGAGCCTTTCTCCATAGAGTGTTCAACAACCCTGTGAGTGTCTTCTCTTCGACACTTCTCTTTTCTTAGAACCCGAAATAGAGTTCTCTGTTGCACTCTATGCACTCGCTCAATGCCCTCCTGGAAGAACTTTACAAAACCTTAAGTAGTTATGTTTCTTTTCTGTGCCTTCCTGTGCATAGTTCCTCCTCCAGAGTATTCAGTAACTATGAGGCTTCCTTTGAGTCTCTGAATCCTCTTGGTGTGCACTCCTCTCACATTATTTCTGACTCCGCAGAGCTCAGATGCACACACCTTACACTGGCTACAAAACCTCCAGTGTTTTATTGTGCACTCCTTACACAGCCTAAAGAACCTAGACATAAACCAACAAACTCACAGACATATAGTAAAATATATCTATAACCTGTATCTACAACATACAGGTGACATTCGAATGCATAAACATACACAGAGAATTCATGGGCAGGAAAAAATACTCTTTGTATTAATTTCCAAATGTCTATAGAGATGTTTACAAAGGATGGTCTATAATGAGTCTTAGCTCTCTCTCGAGACCTCTTTTCTCTGGTCCCTCCTCCCAACTCTCTACTCTAACTTTTTAATTACAAAATGAGGGCTCTCTCGAGCTTATCCTCAACCACCGTCTCTAAGCTATCGCTATCCCAGAGCGGCTCCTACGGCTACATTCATAAATGGATGTTGCAGACCTGTCAGATTTGGACTTAGTTGTAGGTAACCATTTAAGGCAGCCTCAACCACTTCTTTAACAACTGCATGGTCTGGCATTAAAATCCTTACAACATTTATTGAAATTTTAAATTTCAAAATTTAGAGGGTTGCCCCTCTCCCTTTCTCCATTAAATGTGTGTTGGATGTGTTGGTTGGCTGGCACGCTGCTGACATGGAGTGATGCTCCTGCATCAGATCTTATGCATATTTTGAGTTAGTTTAGTAATTAGAAGTGTGTTTTATTTTAAGAAAGTCATAAGTTTGAATCCAAAAAAGGGAGGAGGTAGAGTATGTACACCTTAATAAAATTAATAAGTCAAAACACTACCTAAAAGAGGTTCCTTTTTCCATAAACATCAATTTAAAAAATAGAGAATACACACAAAAAAAAACTACATAAGAAATATGAAAAAATATCAACATATATGCTTAACAATTTTATAAAATTTATATTAAAAATATATATATTTTACATTACAATTTTGTTAATTATAAAATCATGTGAATGAAGAATTTAAATTTTTTTGATGTGTGAAGTAAAAGAAATTTTAATACATATATAAGAAAACTTTAAGGATGTTGGATAATACATTTTTTCCAAAGAAAAAATCTAGTACTTTTATTAAAGATAACAAAATTACAATCATAGATATCGATTGGTATTTAGTGTTCCTCTAGAGGGCTTGATATGAAGGAGAGCATCTATACCTTTTATAACAAAACTCATATGTTAAGTATTCAACATTCAAGTATCCTTGCTTAAAAGAAAAGTTTTGGGCGAAGTTGTTTTGTAATGTCCTTATCTACACTCTAGATATAGAATACAAAAATATTTAAACTCCCATAAACAATCGAAAAGGAAGTGAGTGCTCAGATTATTTTTACGAAGTTCAATATTCAAAAAACATTGATATATAAATGAAATTAAACCAAGATTCATGAAACTGAGAAGTAAGGTGACCTTATTGGGATTCAATGATTTCCCAAGTTCCTTCTTACAACTCCAATCCTTCCTTCGATAACATGTCAGCGTTAGATTTTTTTTCCCTATACATATGAGAAAAATAAATGTGAGAGAAAATGATTGTAGTGTCTTGAGATCCCAAAATAAATGTTGTTGTATATTAAGTTCTAATATACGAATACAATAGAAACCATTAAATTCAAAAATAAACCAAGCATTCACATAAATTAATCAACAAAATAATGAGATAAAACCCTTGAGCTAGGGTAACATGATATATTATTCCTTATGGAAGGAATTCACTCCTCAAGAAATTATTCATACATCTAAAATATACTTCACTATACAACATTCCATTTCTTAGACTTCCTTATATAACATTTTATATCTTCTAAGAACATTCTAGAGAAGGAATATTGTAGTAGGTGGAATCTTCTAGTAATCCTTCTCACCTTTATTTTTTTAACACTATTACATTGACCTTATTTACTAGAATTGAACTTCATAAATATTATTTCTCTTGGGTATATCCCAAGGTACCCCATATTAACTCCTTAAATACACTACATTCCATCCCCCTTCGCATGTTTGGTCCTTGAAACATGGGAATAAACAATATATTATGACGGACTAAGACATGTATCCAACTAGAACCAAGTATGAGCATACATCCATCCTAATGGAAGATGAACCTGATTTCCAACTGCTACCTTTCCACCTTGATGTTGGTCCTTATTGCGCCTTTCGTGCCATAATATTGCTTCTCTATCCTTATATCATCCTACAGTGTTGGTATTCCTTCATGTACCTCTGGATTGGTTTCCTTTATGGTGCTATACTGGTCCATAATAAGTGTGTTGATGCCCATGCCCCTACCTTGAAGACTATTTTTTCTCTATGTGGTGTCATGGAAATATACAAAAAAATTACTAATCAGTTCTTCTATCTCCAACTCTACCACATGGTGTTTCTTTAAGCCATTTATCTCCATGGATTATTTATTTTGTCCTGCATGTGGATTGGCTTCATATCCTTCTGTATACACTACCTCTAATTCAACTTCGGACTCTGCAATAACTTCTTTACTTTCCCTAGTGGGCCCTTCTTTCCTACTAAGAGACATATCCTACAATGTAATTTTATTTTTCTTGTAACAAATTTTTACAAACTTCTCTTCCACATTAATATTAAACTGCACCAACGGTTTCCATCCAAGGATGTCAAAGAATAACATCCACATCATTCATATCAATGGAACAAAAATGAAGATGCACAGCATATTTATCTATAGTGAGCTTCGAATCTTTAAAAAATTGAACATTTTGACCCTCAACATGTGTTATTTGAATATTCTTTGCAAGAACTTGAAATCTATTAAACAACTAAACATTGATAAAACATTTCTCGTAACTATGATCAATAGAAACAATAACCTTCTCTTTTTTAATGCATCCATGAACCTATAGTATGGAGTTTCCACATGCAAATGAACCCTTGGTGCTCTCAGTATCCTTTTTTATAACATGACACCACCGATATAAAATTATTGTTTCCAATGTTTCAGTAGAAAGTGCCATCATCTTGGCAAAGTCCAATGATTCCCACCATATGTGAGCATCATCCATTAAGCTATAGGATAGCCTTATTTTCCAAAGTGATTTGAATTTTAGATTTTAAATATTTTATGTATTCATAGGGCCATTAGAGTTCCCTATAAAATCCATCTTATTTCTAATAAGTCTTTAACAAAAAATATAACTTACTTTGAAAATCACATAATTGTTTTTGGAAAACCCCTGAAAATTGCCAATTCACTTCACTTCTCGGACTCCATTTTGGACAATTTGTTTTCTAAAACTGGGTAGTTTTCCAAGAATAACTCAAATATCTAATTCGTTTATGCAAATTATGCTCAGAAAGTTTATGAATTTAAAATGTAGTGTGGATCCACCTTTTTTCCCTTGAAAAAATATGCAAAAAGAAGAGACTATTCTTCCTTCTTTGGCCAAAGAAAGAGTAGTTATACAAAATGTTATGTTTTGGATATGAATATAGACTCTAGAATATAAATACTTAACTTCAATAAGAAGCCGAAATCATTCACCAAGTAAACACGATAATTAGAGAGAACCCTTGACGTAAGGCAACACCATATATTAATCTTTATTGAATGATAACACTCCTCAAGCAATGTTGTTGCGTATGTGTTATATTCTTTCTACGACTATCTCTAGTGTCTTATACGTTGCATTGTGAATGTAGGGGGGCTTCTATGCCCCCCCTTTAGGGGTTGAAGGTGGGTGATATCCCCCCCACACGAGAGTTTGGGAGTAGCATCCTCGAGAATATTTTTCCTTGTGAAACATGTCACATTTTTGCCTCATTTTTGGTGTTGCCTCGACTTTTGTGTCCATTGTTGGGCGGTTTTTCTGCACATGGTTTTTTTCGATGGTTTTCTATTTCCAGTTAAGGAATTAGACTTGTTGGCTAATCCAGATGACTGTGTTAGGGGCTTGAATTTTGCTAGCTCCTATATGTATATTGTATTGTAAACAATGTATCACTATGAATGAATGAATATAGAATATGTTGGTTTTCTCGGTTTGGGTTTGCAAGGGAAAAATCTATGTGTAATGTGTGTATTTTCCATTGTATATTTTATGTTATTTTATTGAAAATATGTTTGCATTAAAATATTGTACAAGGTTAAATTCTACATTTGGTATCAGAGCTTTGTTGGCTACAGGGGGATGCCTTTGTGGTCAAGGGTTTGGATCGGGACTGTGATAAGCCTTGTTACAATGGGAGATCTATGGGATTGATTTTCTAGGTGAAAAGAAATGGTGATCAATTTGAAAATGGACATCGAGAAGTTTAATGGGAATTTTTTTGAGTTGTGAAAGCTCAAGATGGAGGATCTGTTGGTGGAAAAAGATCAATGGATCGTGGTTGATCCAGGTACTAAAGCTACAGGAACTTCAACAGATGACTGGAAAATGTTAGATTGGAAGGAGAAGAGAACAATCTGTCTGTGTCTCTCAAATTTAGTATTATTGAATGTGTCAGAGGAATCTATAGAAAAATATTTATGGGATAAGTAGGGGAATTTGTATCAGTCTAAATCCCTAGTAAATAAATTATTCCTAAGAAATAATTTTTATAACCTGAGAATGAGAGATGGAGACTTATTGGCAGATAATTTCAATGCCTTCAATACTGTGGTAAGTTAGTCAGTATCTATTGAGATTAAAATTTAGGATGAATATAAGTTTATCAATTTATTGTTCTCTTTACTAGACTCATGGGATAGTTTGGTTGTGGCCATAGGTAGTAATACAACTTCCTTGAAGTTTTATGAAGTGGTATCATCCTTGTTTTCGAAGGGGATGAGATGGAAGAACATGGAATTATAGAGAACAGATGAATTATTTGCAAGAGGACGTTCCGAGGAAAGAAATAGATCTAAGTCTTCAAGTGGGATATCTAAGTCTAAGGGAATATATAAGTATCCCAGAAATTTTTTAAAGGTATGTTGGAGATGTGGAAAATAAGGCCACTACAAGAAGCAGTGTATATTGAATGTTGAGAAAAAGAAGGGATCTGAAGAATCTCATTCTATAGAAGAAAATACCTTCAAGGAAGAATGGGGGGATGTGTACCTGGATTCTTCAAGAACACATGAAGATAATGAGGCATGGTTGGTTGACTCAGGTGAATCCATTAATATGACTCCCCAGAGGGAGTGGTTCTATGAATATGAAAGGTATGATAGAAGTAATGTTTTCCTAGGTGATGAATCGACAACCAAAATCATAGGTTGAGGAAAAGTCAAGTTGATAGTCATATATGGAAGGATTTGAACACTAACTGGTGTTCTGCACATCCCAGGATTGGCCAAAAATTTGATTTCTATAGCCAAAATGGTCTATACAAGGGTAAAAACAATATTTGAAAAGGAAACGTGTAGGATGGTTCGAGGAGAAATGGTGTTGCTGAAGGGAGTTCAGTTTGGAACTATGTATATGTTGCAAGGAAGCAATATTAGTGATGGTTTTAATAGTTCAAATGTTCATGATATTCAAGTTGAAGAAGAAATAACTTCTACAGTCTCTGGAGAAAAGGTTATGTTGTGGCATCAAAGACTGGGGCATATCAGAGAGAAGGGTCTTCGACTACTACACGGTAAAGGTATGGTTGAAGGTATGTCTAAATGCTCTATGGATTTAGATTTCTTTGAACATTTTATATATGGGAAGCATAATCAGGTAAGATTCCCCTCTGGTGCAATGACGACATAAGGAATTTTATAGCTAGTTCATAGTGATGTGTTTGGACCAGTGTCGGTTCGATCATTGGGAAAATATGTGTTCTATGTCTTGTTTATATATTAATTTTGGAGGAATACTTGGATATATTTCCTTAGGAATAAATATGATGTCTTTGATGGGTTTAAAGATTTTAAGTCACTTGTTGAGAATCAAACAGTGAAAATAATTAAGGTGTTGAGGAGAGATAATGGTGGAGAATTCTATGGGAATGAATTTGAATAATTGTGTAAGAAGTGTGGTATAGAAAGGAAAAATACTACTCCATATACACCTTAGTATAATGAAGTTACAGAAAGGATGAACAAGACTTTGATGGAAAAATAAAGGTTCATGCTCAGTGGTGTCAGGTTATGTAAAGAATTTTGGGCAGAGGCAGTGTGTACTGCATGTTACCTGGTCAAGAGATCACCCTCATCAGCACCGGATGACAAGATTCTACAAGAAGTATGGAATGGTAAGAAACCTTCTCTCACACATCTCAAGGTATTTGGTTGTGAGGCCTATGTTCATGTTCTAAAGGAAAACAAGAGTAAGCTATATAAGAAGACTAAAAAGTATGTCTTTATTGGGAATAAATATCATTTCAAAGGTTATAGGCTATGAGGTTATAAGAAGGTTGTGTAAAACCAAGATGTGCTATTTAGAGAAATGAAGGAGGTTGTTAAACAGGAAGTCTTACCAAGTAAGGAAGAACTAGAGAAAATAGAGTTTGATTTAAAGGGTTATGAATCGTAGTATAGAGAAGAACAAGAATCAGAAGAAGAAGTTCCTCATACTCCAGTATTGACGAGATCAGTTCGAGAAACAAGTATACTAGAAAGGTATACTCCATATGATTTCCATTCAAATTTTGATTTTTGTATTACTAATCATAATGATAGGGCTATCAGGGAGGCAGTGGAGTCAGAGGATGGAAATCTCTGGAAAAATGTCATGGATGAAGAAATGACAGCCTTGGATAAGAATGAGGCTTGGGATCTAGTAGAGTTCCCGACTGGAAGAAATCCCATTGGCAAAAAATGGGTATTTAAAAACAATCTAAATGCAAAAGGAAAAGTGGAAAAATAGAAATCTCAGTTGGTAGAAAAGGGTTATTCCCAGGTTGAGGGAATTTATTTTGGTGATATTTTTTCTCCTATTTCCAAGTTAACTTCTATAATATTTTTGGTATCTATTGTTGTTGCATTTTATTTTGAAGTAGAATAGATGGATGTGAAGACATCATTCCTACATGAGCATCTGGAGGAAGAAATCTATATGAAGCAGCCAAAAGGCTTTGTTGTGAAGGGAAAGAAGGAGTTTGTATGCAAGCTAAAAAAGTTCATGTGTGGTTTAAAACAATCACCAAGGATGTGGTATCAAAACATTTATATTTGTATGCTGAGACTTGCCTTCACAAGAAGCAAAGAGGATCGTTGTATGTATTTTAAATTAATTGGTGATCATTTCATGTATTTGGTCTTGTATGTGGATGACATGTTGCTGATAGGAAACAACAAGGAGATTATCCAAGATGTGAAAACTTAGTCATCCTCTAAATTTGACATGAAGGATCTTTGTGCTTCAAATTTCATTTTGGGAATGGAAATTAAAAGAGATCAGAAAAAGAGGAAACTTTGGTTAAATAAGAAAAAATATGTCGAGACAATATTGCAGATGTTTAATATGTAGGAATGTAAACCGGTCAAGGTCCCTATTCTTTTTATTGTAAAGTTATATGAGGATCAATGTCCCAAGACACATCAAGAGGATAAGGACATGTCTCCTGTTCCATATGCAAGTGAAGTTGGAAGTTTGAAGAATGCAATGGTATGTACTAGACCGACCATTGCACATGAAGTGGGAGTTTTGAGTAGGTATATGTAAAAAACATGGATGGAGCATTGGACAATAGTAAAAAGAGAGTTCAGGTATTTGTGTGGCACTACTAGCTATGGATTGTGCTACCAATGAAAACTAAGATTGGATAGAGTGTTGGACATACATGGATTTTTGGATGCATACTAGGCTAGAGATATGGATCGTAGGAGATCTACAAGAGGGTATGTGTTTAAACTATTTGGAGGAGTAATCACTGGGATGAGGAAAATACAGTTTGTAGTGGCACTTTCAACCATAGAAGATGAATACATGGAAGCCAGCCATGCAAGTAAGTAAGAAATATGGTTACAAATATTTTGTTTAGGGATTGGATTGGTACAAAACATTGTAAGGATCGATTCTGATAGTTAGAGTGCATTTTTATGGAGAATAACCCAACTTATCATTCAAATAAAAAGCATATTGATATTCAATATCACTTTGTGAGAGACATGACTAAAGAAAAGATAGTGTTCTTGATGAATTTGGACACTTTGAAGAATGTTGAGGATCCATTAAAAAAATCTGTGAGCACTAAGAATTTCTCTTGGTGTAGAGGATTCATAGGCATAGCTACCCTAGATTGTTGACTATGTAACCTTGTAACTGCATGTATGCAAAGAAAAAAACAAGTCAGAGAAAGTTGGTTATGTGTTATATTCTTTGCGTGACTAGATATAGTGTCTGCTACATTGCATAGGGTGCCCAGAGGGGGGGTTGACGGGGGGGATTTAGGCCCCCCCTTCTGGAGTTGCAATGGGGGAAATATCCCCCCTATGCGCGTTTTAGGGGTTGTGCACCAGAAAAAAAAAAATTCCTCGGGAAATGTGTCACATTGTTTCCTCGTTTTTCACATCGCCTCAATTTTCTTGTTGTTAGAAGATTGGTTTTTGTCATTGATGTCAACCGTAGTCATGGGTTTTGGACCGCAATATTGATGAAGGTATTTGGACATGAAGGAAAATGCACATGTAGATACACGACCCATGGATGGATAATATACATCATGTTGTTTCCGGTGGTATATGGCACATCACGTGGATCCTCATGGTTGAGGAGAAATGAATTTTTGAAGATGACAAAGTGAATTGAAGAAGGAAGTACATGTAGGCCCTAAAGATAATTAAAGAAAAGAATTAGAAAATAAGAAAGTGTGAGGTTGTCCCTAATGTCAAAAGGAAGTGACATAAATGGTATAAATAAATATCATTATACATTCATTTTAAACACAAGTCAAATTTTAGAGGAAATCAGAAGCAAAGAAGGCCAGATTTCAAGGGAGGATGAAGTCTTTTGGTGATGTGTTCTAAGGTATGTTATTTTCAGGTCATCTTACCACTTTTGCTATAACGTTTTTTCTAGAATGATTCATATGGTTAAATTCATATGGTATTGAGAATATATATCAAGGTACTTGTGGTAAAAAATTCATCTCTTGGACTTTTCTCTCCTAAAGAAATGGAATGAGATGAAATGCCAATGCGGCTAGGGCCCAAACCCTAGCCACCATCGCTCTGATTTTCATTTGCAGGGGCGCTGAGCTTCGTTTGTAGCTGTCGATCCAGGTTCCCATCGCTCTCAACAGTAGTCATGGGTAGACAGATATGCGGATGGATGTTTCAGCGTGTGGACTCAGTGATTCGGCACGTGGTCTTGGCCTCTTTACAACAACTGATCAGGGGTATACATGTTTTTCAGAGCGTCTGCCCTCCTCCGTGCGTTTTGGAGAGGTTATTTGATCACAGGACATAGACTACAATAGTCAGGGTTCCCCGGCATTCAGAGACGCAGGATCGGC
The DNA here is from genome assembly GCA_000966675.3 of Picea glauca. NCBI lineage: Eukaryota > Viridiplantae > Streptophyta > Pinopsida > Pinales > Pinaceae > Picea > Picea glauca. Next base: position 223,102 of record JZKD02S0522984.1, read on the forward strand.
AACTTCAGACGAGACCTGAGACCACCTACGTTTTTGCATGCAGGTGGGTACAGTGGTCTTGGCTCATCACTGCGAGTTGATTTGTTTGCAAGAGGTTGGCTACAATGGCCCCAGATCAAAATGTCGAGAAGGGAAAAGACCCTTTGGAAGCATTCAAGGCATTAGTTCGTTCAGCAGGCCCCAAATCCAAGCCTTCTCTCTCGTCCAAGTTTGTTAAGAAGATGGAGGAGATCCCTTCTTTGGAGCTATCTCTAGAGCAGCCTTGCTCTCTTGCCCTTCTTCTAGCAGAAAAGTCCCTCATCAGAAAGTTTACGAGGTTATGGCCTAGCCCCAAAGCGGTGGAGGCATGGATGAATGACCGATGGAAACCACTGATAAAGGGAAACGTTTCTATGTTCGCAGTAGGCAGGGGTTTTTTTGTATTCAGTTTCTTGAGCAAAGAGGACTGTGATCTAGTTTTCAGATCTGGGCCCTATTTCATGGGGTCGAGAGGATTGTTCTTAGCCCCCTGGACTATTGACTTCAATCCCTAAGCCGAGATCACCGCAGCCCTTGTATGGGTTAGGTTGCCCCACCTACCCTTGCATCTCTGGGGGACAGACTCTATGGAGGACATCGGAAATAAGCTTGGGCATTTCCTGGACAAAGCGGAGCCGAAAGGGGACTAGTTTACCTGCACCCGCATTTGTGTTGAGGTTAATCTCGAGAAAGGTCTTCCGGAAGCCATTAAGCTCTCCCTGGGGGAATGGAGCCATATCCAAGAGATGGACTACTAGAAGATTCCTTTCAAGTGCCTCCGGTGCCATGCTTATGGCCACTTCGTAAGAAACTGCCCCAAAGCCACTGAGGAACTGGGACCAGTCAAAGAAGACGCTTTCCATCCCATAGCAAACCGACGAAGGAAACCAAAGCGAAAGGAACCACTAGCCCAAGCCCCGAAGGCCACTCATTCAACAGAGGCAACTCTAGAAAATAAAAATAGTTTTGATGCGCTAAAGGAATATGAAGCCCCAGAACCAGAATAAATAGTAGCCAAGGAAGATTCCCCGGCAGACGGAAGCCTTCCAGAATCCTCCCCTCCAAAATCTGTAGCAGCGAGAAAGATTCGGGCTCCAAATTTGGAAGCTCAAGAAGGTCGGGTTACAGCCTCCTCTAGCGGCTCTGGGGGAACTTCTGCACCTGAAGACAATTTAGTCCCGTCTCCGCCCCTTACCCGAGGGTGAAATACCAACAAAGCACGCAGAGAAAAGGAGGCGGCCTCCAACATTTCTTTAGGGTCTCAGAAAAAGCTGGACCCCTACAGTAAGCGGAAAATTTCAGCCCCCTTGGAATAATGCTTTGCTTCTGTCTTTTTCTATGCTCAAATTTTGTGAGAATTTACTCATGTATGCACTTTTTGTCATATTCTCGAATTAGCTCAAGGAGCAGAGGGGATTGGTCTCCCAAGACATTCACAAGAAGGTTGGAAGCATTGTCAGAGGTCACCAACCTTCTTCGGATTTGTAACTTCCAGATTCTGGCTGGCCAGAATGCCGATTAATGCAACATAACCATTTTTGTTAAAAATAAAATAAAATTCATCTCTTGATTCGCTACAATTATGGAGATACACTCTGTGGAAGATAGTGTTTGTGACTAGTCCTGAAGCTAGTCAATAAACAGGTTCTCCGGGTAAAAAAATCATAACTTATTCATTAAGAATCCAAATGACATGGGATAGCTTTCATTGGAAAGAGTATGGAAGTTAGTTTCATGTGTATGAGTTTCAAAATCCAATGTTAAATATTGAGCACAGGGCATTATGTACAAGTTCGATCTCCTGAATAAACCAAAATTGAACAAGGTCTGCCATTCTCTCTATAACTTCTTTTGGGGAGGATTCAAGGAGTGAAACTTGGAGAAGTTTCAGAGAATAAATTGAATAACATTATCTACAGGATCAGAGTATTCCAAGAATTGAATAATTGTAGAAACTGAAGAAGTCTCAGGAAACATTATCATGTTCTATGTGATGGTTGGTTGATGGTGATAATTTAATGTGAAGTTTTATTTTCTCTCGTATATTCTTGGGTGGAAGGAAGGGGAAAGGATGGAGAGTTAAAATATCTCTTTATATTGTAGGATTGTATCTTCATCTTGGAGGTTTATCACTCCCTTTACATTTCGAAGTTGTAGCTACCTTTGGAAGTCATTACTTCCCTTGAACAATAAATATTGATTATTTCTCATATATCGTGCATGGTGTATTGTGGTGTATTGGTGTAACTCTTATACTATTATTCATTGTTCATTGGATATAATTGAATGGTTTAAGTATAATTTAAAAAATGTTTTAAATTGTACTTGATACTGATTCACCCCCCTCTCAGTATCAACAATTGTTATCAGAGTGGGTTACCTTTAGTATAGTTTAACCAATGGAAGGAAGATCCTAAGAAGAAATGGAAGACACAATTCCAAATGGTATTCCACCATTTGATGGAAGCAATTTTGAATACTGGATTAATAGAATAGAAACTTACTTGAAAGATCTTGGGGAAGATGTTTGGTTCTCAGTTGCTTCAGGATACAATGCTTTGAAGAAACCAAAGACTACAGCTCAGAAGGAAGCAAAATGGAACAACAAATTGACAATATATACCCTCCTGGATTGATTGACATATTCAGTGAAATCCAAGGTGGGATCATGTGCATCATCAAAATATCTTTGGGATAATATGCAATACCTTTATGTAAGGGAAGAAGAAGAATAACAAGAAGAAGAAGCTGAAGCAAATTACAAAATCTCAAATTTCAAAGAAGAAAATAGAGGTTATTTATTTTTCTTTAATTGTGAAGGAGTAGGTCATGCTGAATTTGAATGTGCTCATCCTAGTATTGAAAGAAATGACATTGAAGAAGAAAAATCCAATGAAGAAGAAGAAAATCATGAAGAAAAAATTATTCAACAAGAAGATGAGAATCTTAAAAAATTTAAACATGTTGAGATTGAAAATAGCAAGCTCAAAGACACGCAAATAAAACTAAGAAGTGAATTGGGTAGTTGTGAAAAGACAGTTGTAATATTGAAGAAACAACTAGAATACTTTGAGAAACTAAGAGAAGAAACCATTTCCTTGAAAACTCTACTCGAAGAAGAAAGAAGAATAGGAGAAGTAAGGAAAGTCCAAATTATGAAGAAAGAAGAAGATTGTGAGAAACTTGAACAAGAAGTTATCTCATTGAGGAAGAGCTTAAGAAACTCTCAAGTGCCAAAAGACTTAACACATCTTGGATGCATGGGTGAAACTTCATACAAAGAAGATGCAAATAACAACAAGAAGGTTGAATAAAGAGCTACACAGACAGTTGATGAGAAATGGACCAGGATACTAGAAAGAAGGAACAATTACAAAAGAGATGAATATCCAAGAAGACATCCTACCTTCAAGAATCAAAGAAGGTTCAATCAATATGAAGGAAACTACAAAAGAATAGATGATGAACCCAGATGGACTACATCACAAAGAAGCCCACTTACTCCAAGGTATCAAAATTTCTTTCTTGGTCATTGTTATACTTGTAAAAATTTTGGACATAAGGCAATTAATTGCAG
>JZKD02S0522984.1:233503-245175 GCA_000966675.3 Picea glauca
GGTAGGATTTCAGGGATAGGCATCCAAATAACTCCCCGTTATCTGGTTCTCACATTGTCAAAACCATAGAAGTTGTCAAATAGGGAACTAAAAATCCTCCAAGTCAAGTGTTCCTGACACCATAAGGTAAGAAGATACCCATGAAGGGTTGAAGGCCGAGGTCCAGTTGTTTTGTGCATTCCCCCTTGAGGCACCCACCTCTTGGATGGGATCCAGCCCGTGACCCATTTCTTAGGCCGAAAATCTAAATGCCCCACTTTGAACGAGGTACCTAGTGACCAAATTTTAGGACATCTACCCATGTGGAAATTGTGGGCTGCAATTTCACATTGATTGGATTTTGTGTGGATATTGGGAAATATCGCCAACTCTTTCAAGATATGCCCCATTTACCCCTCATTATAACCAATTATTTCATCCTTCACTAGTTTCTCTTTCGGTGACTTCAGACCCCACTGTTGAGTAATATTAGAAGGTCCAATGCTATTTGAGAGGAAGGACGTTATGTCTTCTAGGACACAAGCATTTGTTTTCTTTTGATTCCCCCTGAGGACAAAACACACTTATCCACATATGTGCTTCTTTTTCAAAACATTTTATGTATGATTCACTTCTGACTACATTTTGGTTTGGATATATATATTGTGTAAAGTTCAAAATTTGCAACACAAAGGATCTTGTCTCTTTATTACTCTCACCACCACTTTCACACATTCACTCAGCTAGTCAAACATCATAGGGGACCCACAGAATCCCCTTCATTCATGACACTTGCTAAACCTCCCTCCTATCTTAGGGGGAGTGTCTGGTCTTGCCCACTCATCGACACCACCTTCACACACTCCTGTGAGTGCTACTATTTTAGGATCAACTTTGTTTGGTTCCACATTACTTGGGTCCACATCCCAAGGCCCTCCGTCCACTCTCTCTCCTTTACACGGAAGCGGGGGCCCAACTTCCTCTCAAGGGGGAAGTACCAACCCACCTAGCCCCCCTTAAGGGTTAGGTTCACAACACACTTACACTATGGCTAGAGCTAATCCTCGCCCCCCACTACAGATGTCGTATTTGGCCTCTCTCAACATACCGGATCTAAGAAAACTCACCAATGATCCCATATTGCATACCCCCACATGGCCTGCAATGCCCACCAAACTACCTTCAGACATACCCAAGTTTGAAGGAAAGGTAGGCGACGAACCTACCAACCATGTCATGACCTTTCACCTATGGTTCTCTTCAAATAGAATTATGGATGATTCCATCAGACTGCGATTATTTCAACACACACTCACTGGCCCATCGGCGAAATGGTATGTAGAGGAAAAATTAGGGTCCCATGTGACTTTTGAATACTTGGACAAAGCACTTTTGACCTTCTTCCAACTACCAATCCGCCACGACCATGGTCTAGAACTACTTTCTAATTTCAAAAAAACCTCAGCCACACATATCACTGATCACATTCACGAGTGGTGTAGAAAATGTAGTTTGTGCAAAGAAGAAACCACCAAGAAACAATGTCTTGATTGGTTTCTTAGATCATTTGTTTCTCTCCTTGGTAAGGATGTAACTTCCACCTTCCCTCAATCTGAAGAGGAAGCCATCAATAAGGCTCAATAGTATGACCTCATCTATGCATAGTTTGGGTACTTATATACTGTACTTCCTGATATTCCAAAACCTATGCCATTTGGCCAAGAAAAACCTGGGATTTCTCACTCAGCAGATAGACTGATTGGTACCACCAGTCACCACGGTCCACAACCCCAACAACCACCTATGTATGGAACACCTCAATACCCGTCGCCATACTGGGGAACTTCTTATTTCCCCCCACCCCCTTATCAACAACCATACCCTGTTGCTAGGACTCCCCCCATCAGTGGGCCACCGCTGACACCCCCCATACACCCACCTATTTAAATGAGTTCTGGTACCTCCTCTACCTCAGCTTATAGTACTAGCGACAACACTACACCTTCCTATGTACCTTACGGATCCCTACCGCCAAAAAATCCGTACTTCCCATTTCCCAACCCCCGAAAACCCATGGCTCCCTCACATCCTCATGGTGGGGTGAATTTTGTTCAACCCTCTCCCGTTCAACAATATAAAAACTTCAAACAGATGAATACGGAAAATCCAACCCATTCGTCTAACAATGCCAAAAAGAAAGGATGAAACAGGAACAACAACAACCCATGTCAAGGAGGGAATCAACCCAGTAGAGCCAACCCACTGGGGGCAACCAGAACCAAGGGAATCATAACCCCCAAGGGGGCAATAATAATAAGCGTCAAGGGAGAACTAACAATACTATTAAAACCAACTTCCATTGTGCCCTTTGTGGTGAGTTTGGCCATTACACTCATCATTGCCCCCAAATCGCTGATTTCAAATGGTTGAAAGACTCAGGTAGTCTACCCCATCCTCTAGCACTGCCTACCCCTCAACAGGCACCACAACATTACATGCAACAACCCCTGCTACCATGCTGCAAAATCCTATTCCACACCAAGGTATGATAAACTCTCAACAGGACACACAACATCCCCTACCTCAAGTGGGACAGTACCTTAACCCAAACAATCCAACAGATCACACAATTCTCCTCACTAGTGAGGAAGAAATCCTTCTGCAAACACGTAATCGTCAGTATCATGCACTCGCTGAGTCTCCTCGCATCCCTCCAGCGACAAACCTTGCACCAACGAGACCCCCATTAGTGATTCCTCTCCCTATCTCTGAGCCACCTCTTCGCATCCCTCACATCCCATTGCACAGGAATGTCCACAACCCATAGGCTAGGGCAGCTCACAATTACAGTTTCGTTGACGACTTAGCACAATCCACGACTGCCATGTTAGTTTTGGAGGTCCTCCAAGCTTGTCCCACTCAACGGAAATAATTACTTTCTACCTTGGGGGAAGTCGACCCCGTAGATACCCGACTCATTACCTTTGATCTCAACAGCGGAGAACCTCTCCTTCCCGCCTTGATCGCTTTTCAAATACAAATAAAAATACGGAGGATAATAGTTCATTAGTGTATCATTGATGAAGGTGCATGTACATGCATTATGTCCAAATCTGTATGGAAGAAACTTGGCTCCCCCTAACTCATACCCTTTGCCATTACCTTACGAGATTATGACAGAACCATCATCTCCTAAAGGGATCTTCCAAAATGTCCCCATCAAACTCGGGGGCAAGACTATTCTCGTCGACATCGAAGTTATTTACGCCCCACTCGATTATAATATCCAATTCGGTCGTAGCTACATGTACGCTATGAAGGCAGTGGCCTCTTCCTCCTTTGGGACAATGATGGTCCCCCATAATGGGAAGATCGTTACCATTGACCAAGTCTCACATTACAAGCATAACCCATCTTCCAACATCGATAACATTCTCCCTCTCATCCACACGAGTCATGATGCATACCCACTTGTCGAGATGGGTCCTGGAATTTTCAAAGTTCCATCATTGTTAGGAAATTACCATGGAGCACCACCACTCCTTCATCCTTCCAATCAATTATGTGTCATATCATCTAACAAAAATCACACATAGGATACCCTTCCTCCTAAAGAGGCTTCTATCATATCTTATGTCCCACTAGTCGCAGAAATCCCCCCTCCAAAGCCTCCTGCAAACTCGTCGACCCCACCAGTCCACAATTTCACCTCTCCCCAAGGACATATCCTAGTTTGGGATAAAGTTCCCGAAGACATCACCCAAATCCCCTTCTTTTACCATCCACTGGGCATAGAAGCTTTCCAGGTAGCTGCAACGCTTACCCTAGCTAATATGGTGTTAGCAATTCTAGTTTGGTATTTACATCCACCAGAGATGGTCCCTCGACCATCCCTTCCCCCCCAAACATAAGGAATCCCCATGATGATTCCCATACTTACTCCCACCATACCCTCTACACCCCCACTCACTAACCCCCTGCCAAAGTTAGGGGCAGGAGAAAGAAGAAGGAGCCCACAACTCCACTTCCTCTGTGCATCCAACCTCCTTGCACACTATGTGAGAAAGATGGAAACCAAACCAAAAACTTCCCATCTCTACCTGAGTTATGAAATTTGATTCCACTCAATCAAACTCCCCCAACACTTGCCACTATAGACAATATTTTCACTACCACCTCGTATTCCAGTAGTAAAGGGTTGCGAACCAAATTTGCTTGTTCTATATGTTCAAAATATGGCAATTATACCCACCATTTCCCAGCAGTGCCATGCTTTCGGCATACATTAGCCGCAGTACACCAAAGCTTCCAAAGAAACCCTAGTTCTGCTACGTCCTCCTTAAAAAGTATCACTGACATCCATTATGTCACCACTTCAGTCAATGAATGTATGAGATTCCCTTGCTCTCTATGTGAATCATTAGATCATTTTACATACCAGTGTCCTATGGTCATTGAATACAGGCAATGCCACTTCACCCTGCTTCAATGACCCACAAAGTCAATAGTTGACGTTGCCAATTCACTAGAGGTTCTTCATGTCATTTCTCCCAAACCTAAGGCCCTTCCAACGCCTCCATGGTTCCTATATGACTTAACTGAGGATTCACCCCCCAATCCCCCCAACTCTCCCACTCATTCCCCTATGGATATTTTGCACCCAACTACCACGGGTACTCCTCAGTACTTCAACATTTGGTTTATGTCAAGCGAACCATCACCGTCTCCTTGCATTGTTCCCCCTACTTCTTCATCACCATGAGGTAGAAACATGACAACAATCACCAATATCACTCTTCATGACCCCTTATATTCTCGCCACTTCCACTATGACAAGGAAATACTTGAAGAGTTAAACAACCTTGAATACCCATGGGATGCGCTACACCACTAGGCACTCTTCTTCCCATAGGAAGCCTCCATGCCTCCTAACAAACACCCCATCTACGCAGTCGAAACGAAATATTTAATCCCCTCAAGGCCTATCGACTGGTTCAAGAACCCCATTCCTGCCCTTGATGCTTTTGAAGAAGGAAACATGGCCAACATTTCCCCGACCATTAAAATTGACATTTCCATAAAAAATGGCATCATCGAGGCAATCGCCATTGGAGTTGCTTGCACTCCTCAGGAAATGACCGCCTATAAATCCCTCTTCCAAGAATATCGGGATATTTTTGCCTGGTCATACAGAGAAATGCTTGGCCTCGATCCCTCTATCATCAAACATTGCATCGACACTTGGCCCGAAATTACACCAGTTCGTCAAAAACAATGACCACTACACCCATCCAAAGCAGCGGCCATCAAAGCCAAAATTGACAAATTACGCATTGTCGGGTTCATTTACCCCATCACCTATACATCATGGGTTTCCAACCCTGTACCCATTAACAAAAAATAAGGCATTATCCACGTCTGCACGGACTTTCATGATCTCGATCACGCATGTCCCAAAGACAACTTTCCAACTCCTTTCATCGATCAAATTATCGATGACTGCGCAGGCCACGAGGCTCTCTCTTTCATGGACAAATTCTCTGGTTATAATCAAATTCAAATTCGCCCAGCTGATCAATATAAAACTGCATTCACTACCCCTTGCGGTACTTTTTCATATCTTGTCATGCCTTTTGGCTTAAATACTGCTGGTGCAACTTTCCAATGGGTTATGACATACATCTTTCACAATTTGGCTCATATCATCCTTGCATACTTGGACGACCTCACAACTCGATCCAAGAAATGCACCCAACATCTTGATGATTTGCGAATCATCTTCCAATGGTGTCGTTAGTACAACATCTGCTTGAATCCCCTCAAGTGCGTTTATCATTTCCCAAAGCAGTATTACCGTGGACCCCCTCAAAGTCCAAGCTATCACCGAAATTTCACCTCCCCGGAATTTACGTCAACTTCAGAGCCTACAAAGAAAAGCTAACTTTTTACGGCGATTTGTCCCCGACTACTACATACACACACATGGTTTCCTTCGCTTACTATGTCACAACATCCCATTTCACTAGGATGACCATGCCCAATAGTCATTTGACGATCTTAAAACGGTGCTCTCCAACGCCCCTTTAATTAGTGCACCTGACTACAATCACGACTATATCCTCTATGTATCAGCATCAACTGTGTCAATAGCAGGAGTTCTCATCCAGCTAGGTGATGACAATCATGAGCATGTCATTTATTACGTTAGTAAAAACTCTTAGGTCCACCCCTGAAGTATAAACATGAAGAGAAACTAGCTGTTGTAGTCATCCTCGCAGTCCAGAAACTACGTCACTACATTCTTCTTCACACAACTAAGGTTGTCGTTGATTCTAACCCTATGCAATAATTTCTCAGTCGTCAACAAATTAACGGCAAATTTGCTCGATGGATCGTTATCCTTCATGAGTACGATATGGAATTCTCAACACCCAAGAGAAAGAAGGCCCTCATTCGCACTAAAATTTTCACGACCCTCCCCTCTGACACCACCAGTACCCCCGTCAATAATGACTTTCCCGACAAACAAATCTTTTACATCACTTCAGATGATCATTGGTACAACGACGTCCTCATCTACCTCTGAACTCAAAATTTCAGTAACCACCTTTCACAAGATGATCGTCGTCGTATTCACCATCAGGCCCCTCGCTATCTCCTCATCGGAGACATCCTATACTAGTGAGGAGTCAAAACCATTCTTCATCGATGCCTGACCATTGATGAGGTTGATAGAGTCTTGAATGACTTCCACAACGGCGCATGTGGGGGCCATCTGTCGGGAATATCCACTACTTAGAAGATTACCCGAGTAGGTTACTTTTGGCCTACCTTGTTTCACGATTGCATTCACGCCGTGAAACGATGTGAGCAATGTCAGCTTTATGCCAATAAATCTCAAGCACCACCTACTCTTCTTCATCCAGTCATCACTACGGGCCCTTTTTGTAAATGGAGCATCGACTTGATGACTTGTAATCCCCCCTCCAACAATGGTCACAAATACATTGTTGTTGCATTCGATTACTTCACCAAATGGGCAGAAGCTATGCCCACCTTCAACAACATCACTGACACTGCAACGCATTTTTCTTTAACCACGTCATATCTCACTTTGGAGTACCACTCCAACTTGTTTCCGATCACGAGAAACACTTTGAGAATGAGGTCTTTGTCAAACTCTCATCTCGGCTAGGATTCTCTCATGAGTTTGCCTCACCATATCACTCTCAATCTAATAGATAGGTTGAAGCAGTTAACAAGGTCCTCAAGACCATGTTATAGCATACGGTTAATAAACATAAGACCAATTGGCATCACATGTTATTTTCCACGCTATGGGCTTACCGTACAACTATGAAAATAGCTACTAGTTTCACACCATTTAATCTAGTCCATGAGGTTAAGGCCACTCTTCCCATCGAGTGCGAAATTCCCACCCTACACACCGCAATTGAGCTATCACCCGACACTTCTCCAATGGAGCAGCGCTTGCTGAACTTAGAGTCTCTGGATGAAGATTGTCAATCTTCATTACAAAACAATGAGGTAACTAAAAAACGATCAAAGGGTACCTTTGATCGACATGTCAACATTCTCTCATTTCGTGAAGGCGACCTCGTCCTGGCTTACGATATCACTCATGATACCTTTGGCCATAGAAAATTCGAATCATTATGGCATGGCCCATATATTATCTAACATTGCCTCACCAAAGGCGCATACATCCTGGCCTCTCCCGAAAGCCTCTCTCTCAAAAAACCCATGAATGGGTTGTATTTAAAGAAATTTTATGCTTAAACACAGTCATTCTACTTTAGGTTATTTCTTTTATAGTGTTTTTAATATTTTTTCCATCCCTTACGTCTAAACTCTCATTCGTGCTATTGACAGATGCTTCCTCCATCGGCCTACAACATCGGTTACGTCGACGGTGCCAGCCATTGGACAAAACATTTTTCTTTGGTCGCTTGGGCTCTCTACACCCCCTCACATGAAATGCTCCATTCGAGCAGCATATGGTTGGGTTCAGTGACCAACAACCAAGCCAAATACACTGTCGTCATTGGCCTCCTGGACGATGCCTAGCATCATAGTATTCGTCACCTTAGCGTCTTTCTCGACTCTCAACTAGTCATTCTCCAGCTCAACAATGTGTACCGCGTATGTAATCCTTGCCTCTTTCACAAATACCTACAGGTTATACTTTTATCTCGACATTTTGATTCCATTACATTTACACATATTCCAAGACAATTGAATCAAATTACAGATAACCTAGCTAATATTGTGTTAGACTGACATATCTCACGTCAAGCTACCACTACACATACATAAACATATCAACAACTTGTCATAGCATATATAGATTAGAAATCATCAATACATTAACAAAACACATGTAAACACCACATAGATCTCAAAATGTATACTCATCTATATATCGAAAGGTCCACAGTTCCATCCAAATGTTTACATACAAAAATACAAATATCCACAGGCCAATGAAGCACCTTGGTACAAAATGGGCTCACCAGCCTATATAAAAAGATTACATCAATACATAGAGCACCACTCAAGGTGACTCTAGAGCACCACTGCCTACCCCTCCCTCAGGTGATGGCGGCCCACCATCGCCTTCCCCTCCCTCAGGCGATGGTTTCCCACCCCCTACTAGTCCCTCCTACCCCGGCGGTAGTCGTTCGGTCATCGCAGAACAAACTACTACTTCCCATCGTACTACAGCCCGCCATGGCGGTGGAATCCCCCCACACTGTTCTAAAATACCCTCATCTTGGATGCTAGACCACATGCCCTCAGGAACGTCATGTAACACCACCTCTAGGCAACGATGTATGTCCTCAAAATCTACTCCAGCAGCTGCCAAAGGAGCATGTGATGGCCCAGCACCAGGGTCATCAAACCAATGTCTCCTCGCTGCCCTCTCTGGATCATCTGATCGTGTCGTGGTTTTCTCACGCTGACGTCTCTCTCCCCACGACAGTCTCTCCGGATCCTAATGAGCCAACGCTCTCTGCAACTCCACCTTGCACCCACGAGGTGCAACATCTGCACATACAAACAAGAAACAGATAGTATCAACATCTATATCATATACATATCTCATGCTATCTCCAAACAAAAAAAACATATATATCAACATCATCAACATACCTCAAGGGTCAAACACCTCCCGTGGAGGTAGCACGATGTCTAGATCCTCCCAGAAGTCAACCCCAACATAGGGGTACCACAATATCACCTACGGCATCTGTCGCCATACATGTGTTGCCTCGGAAATAAAGAAGTGGCCACCCTCACCACCACCATGGAGAAGAAAAATAGTCGACCACCACCTTAGTCATGTCTCTCATGCCCCAGGCACACCCAATAAAATCCTAGGGAGCAACATCGACACCCTCTCTAGAAACCAGGCCACCAGGATGGACCCGAAGGAAAACTCTCCAGTATCTGTGGACCGAGAGTGGTCCAACTTCCCTACCATCCTAGCATGCAACGTAAGCCCCCAAGCGAAGTGCTCATCGGCCAAGACTCTCTCCATCACTATCAACTGACCACCACTGATCCACTGCTTCGCCAGTGACCCATAAAATCTCACAGTCATCAATGCTATACAACGATGCACTAGAGAATCCATTGCCCCAATGCTCATGAAAGTGCCGAACATAAAGTTCAGCCCCGAACAATATATTCGGCCAACCGTCACTAGCAGCATATCCCTCAGTAGCACCGGCTCTGCCGGTAGGGGCGTTCCCCGAAACAGGATCCCAGTCAAAAAATATAGATCCTCCACCATAGTGAAGGAAATCTTCTCTCCCTGCACTATGAAGCAATGCAGTTCCAAACTCCACATCTGGATAAGAAACTATAGGAGATACTCATGCGCCTGTATCAATGGGCACTCAAAGAACTTCAGTAGCCCACAGGCTGCCAAAGTCGCACGTACACCTAGCTCCTCAATAGCCACAACGTCTTGTAGTTGGGACCAATCCTGCCCTTGCTAACCAATTGGCATTGTGCACAAAGATCACCTACAACCACATAAAACAGTCCTAAGTCAGGCTTGTGGACCATCAACAACATCGCAAAATATAAGTTTTACACTCGTCAACCTTGCCTCAAAGGTGCGACTTTTTAACCCATAGGTGCACACACATGTGCGCCTGTTCACTCAACAGGTGCGCACCTATGCGCACTTGTTCACTACACAGGTGTGCTCTCAAGCGCACCTGTCCATCCTTCTAGCACACATATGTGCACACCTGCTCCTTTTACGGGTGTGCTCTAAAGTGCACTTGTCCAAAGCACAGCCGCGCACACATGCGTAGCTGTGCAGCTGATAGGCACGCATATAGTGTGTGCCCTTTACCCTCTTACTGGTGCCCCCATGCGCATCTATCTGGTGTGAAGGTGCGCACATGTGTGCGTCTACTTTCGGATCGCCCGTGCATGTGGGACCTACACTCATAAAAACTCTCTGTACGACCCTTCATACAACCCCTGCCAAAAAAATGAAACCCTAATTCTATGCAGGATGATCAGACCACTAACCTGAAGCTTGCTAGTCCTCGATCAGATGCCTTGTCCTCCCATAATCTCCAAATATCCTCTGAATACTTCTCATCTAGTCACTATAGCAACAAGTACAAATGAGGTGGCAATGTGGGCCCTACAACTATATATAGGCCTTTTTGTCAAACTTCCACTCACCATTCCAGGAGCTCTAGGCATCCAGTTCTCGATCCGTCTTTAGCGATGGGATCAACATCCCATCATCTACATCATGACAGTCCCTGGGTCTCTTTTCATCCTAGGCCCCTAGGATGCCATTTTTCATACCCTGATCAGGTACGCACGCGCATATTCAAAATTATCAAATACATGCTCATATATTCGATTCTCTTTAGATATTGTTCACATCGGGTATTTGGTTTTCATGTGTGCAGGTACTTGGTCACCATACATCAACACAACCCCTTCAGGTATATAATCAACACTGGCATGTAGCCATTCCCTCTGAATCTCACTTACATTTCCAGTCACACCCTCTAACATTTGCCTCTAGGATCCCCATTTTCGGTTCTGCAGTACCAACACCTCCATTTGCATCTTCGGTACTCTCACCCGGTAGCCCTTTTACCCACATGAGTTGTCCCATTCATAGCACCCTTTTGCGCTTTTGAAACTCATGCTGTTTTTCAAAACCCTTTAGGGATGGGAGTCCTGATAGTCTTACATCATGTTGTGAATCAGCCACATACTCCTTCTCCTCATTTTGTTAGCTTTCCCAACGGACTCCCAGATTATCTCTCCATGGTTCTATTTTTGGACTGCACCTTCACAATAGTATGAACCCTCCATTTCATCCACAATCCATTTGCCCATCTGCAAATTTCCCTTAATTTCACCTCCCTCATACAGAAACCCACCCATGGGTCCCCGCCCTCCATTAGTTCTTCGAGAAAATTATTCCCTACCTGGGCCAACCATATCACACTAGGGCACTCATTTCTGTATTTTTGCACTTCTCCCAAATTATTCTTTATTTATTATACACACGCCTTTGTTTCCAGCAGTTACATTACCTTTTTGTTGTCACCTTTGATGACCTTCTTCCCTTTTTGGCCAAATGAAACCCATGTCACCCTTTGTTGGGGCACTACTTATCATCC
>JZKD02S0522984.1:263767-283544 GCA_000966675.3 Picea glauca
CATTATTCAATTTCGACACCTATTCATAAGATTATCATTTACCAAAATAGATTGCATCATATCCAACATCATTCTAATAGTATTTAAACATTCGTACAATTTACATTCACGTAGTGAATCACATCATATACATCATCATCAATAACATTTAAAAATTCATAAAAGTTCATAAATTTTAAAGCTTAAGTGTATCACTTAATAGTTTCACTTTCACTAGAAAGTAAAGTATATAGGCCTCAGGTAATCCTTGTTGTCTAAGTCAAAAGGTGGTGTTACATACACCCATCCTTCGAGAAACATGTTCTCGAGGAGGTCAAAAAAGTGAGGGATAGTCTCGCCGTAGTGTCTCGGTGTCTTCCCAGGTAGCAGATCCTGGACTATACTTGTCCCACTGGACCTTAACTTGGTCTACCAGACGGTTCCTGAGCTGTTGGACTCTACGTTCCAATATGTGTAACGGTTCTACCATGAGGGTTCCCATGTCCGATACCTGCAATTCCTTCCAATTTAGTTTATGTGATTCATCAACAACATAATGACGTAAAACAAATACATGAAATACATTATGAGTTTTATGCAAGTGGGGTGGCAGTAGGAGACGATATGCAATGGGTCTAATTTTTTCTTGGATCTTTAATGGTCCTATAAATCTAGGTGACAACTTTGTCCCCTTCCCGAACTGTATGGTACTCTTATTAGGCCTGATACGAATGAAAACCTGGTCTCCCACTTCATAACTTCGGTCGGTCCTGTGTGCATCCATATAGTTTTTTTGCCTATCCTCTGCTTCCTTTAGTCTCTGCCTAATCTGAATCACCTATCCCTCCATTTCTTGAATCAATTCTGGCCCAACTATTACTCAGTCTTCTAGTCTATCCCAACTCAATGGCATTCGGCATGGACTCCTATACAAAGCTTCGTAGGGTGGCATTTTGATGGAGCTATGATAACTATTATTGTAGGCAAACTCTACCAAAGGGAGTTACTTCTCCCATTGGGTTTGATTATCCATTACATACATCCTAAGCATGTCTTCCATGACTTGATTTACCCTCTCAGTTTTTCCATCTATTTCAGGATGATAAGTTGTGCTTAAGTTCAATTGAGTCCCCAACACTGACTATAAACTTGTCCAAAACCTAGAAGTGAATCTGGAGTCCCTATCTGAAATGATCTTCTTAGGTATCCTGTGCAAACGGATAACCTCACTTACAAACACATGTACCACATCAGTGACATTGTAAGTGTCTCTAACCAGAATGAAATGAGAACTCTTGGTTAACTTATCCACTATCACAAGAATGGCATTGTGTCTATGGGATGTGAGCGGCAACCCCACAACAAAATCCATAGAAATGACTTCCCATTTGGACATAGGAACATCATGTGGTTGTAGGAGGCCTGTCGGTTGATGGTGTTCGACTTTCACTTGTTGACACTCCAGGCATTTGGCGGTGCAATGGAATACATCACGCTTCATGCCTACCCAGAAAAAGAGCTTCCTCATATCTGCGTACATCTTCTTCACACCTAGATGCGCACAATAAAGTGCTCTATGGGCTTCCTTTAGTATGATGCTTCGAATATCCCCATTCTCAGGGATGTACATCCTTCCTCGATATCTTAACAGTCTGTCTGTTTCCAGACTATATACTTCATACTTTGGATCTAACTGACTCCTTCTCTAGAGGTTTTAAGTAACCTTTAAATACTAACTGTCTCGTTGGATTTGTGTCAACACATGTTCCCTCAGATTGAACTTTAAGGTCACCAAGGAGAAGATATGTGGTCTCCTACTCAAGGCATCTGCGACCAAATTTTCCTTTTCCTTGATGTATGAAATACCAAAATTGTACTCACTCATAAACTCACTCCATCGCCTTTTCGTGGCATTCAGATCTCTTTGAGTGAAGAGATGTTTTAAACTTTGATGGTTCGTTTTGAGCTCAAAGTTTTTCCCCACAAGATAGTGCCTCCAAATTTTCAGAGCTAGCATTACAGCTGCCAACTCTAAATCATGAGTCGCATATAACTCTTTGTGCTTCTTAAAATTCCTTGACGCATAGGCTATCACTCCTCTATCCTGCATTAGCATGGCCCCCAACCCTTTCTTCAAGGCATCTGTGCAGACGGTGAATTCCTTTTCCATATCCAGCACTCGTAGAATTGCCACACTAGTTAGTAACCTCTTAAGCTCAATGAATGCACTATCACACTCTACTATCCATTCATACCTGACCCCCTTGCTCTGCAAGGTGGTGATGGGTTTCGCTATTTTTGAGAACCCTTCCAAAAAAATCCGGTAATAACCTACTAGCCCCATGAAGCTTCTCAACTCATGGGCATTTTTTGACACTGGCCACTCCATAATGGCCTTTACCTTATCTGGGTCCACAAAGATTCCTTCACCGAAAATAATATGACCTAAATAGTGGATCTCTTTCTGGAAGAAGGAACACTTAGACAACTTCCCATACAGTTTGTTCTCTCTAAGGCAGGACAACACTATTTGCAAGTGTTCCTCATGTTCTCTTTCATTCTTGGAATAGATGAGGATGTCATCTAAAAAGAATTGTACAAAACGGTCTAAGTACTTATGGAATACATCATTCATGAGGCTCATGAATATTTTTGGTGCATTGGTCAATCCGAAAGGTACAACAACAAACTCGTAATGTCCAAACCGAGTTTGAAAGGTGGTTTTTGGGATATCATCTTCCTTAATCCTTAACTAATGATACCCTGATCGTAAATCCATCTTTGAGAATACCGTTGCTCCTTTCATCTTATCGAAGAGGTCATCTATTCGTGGCATCGGGTACCTATTTTTCACTGTAGCACGGTTCAAGTCCCTCTAGTCTATACACAGTCATAAGGATCCATCCTTCTTCTTTACAAAAATTACCAGTGCGCCCCAAGGTGAGACACTGGGCCTTATTAGCCCTTAGTCCAGTAACTCTTTCAACTACATTTGCAATTCACAAAGTTCTGATGCTGTCATCCGATACGGAGTCTTGGATATTGGTTCTGCACCAGGTTTTATCTCACTAGTAAAATCAATCTCCCTCTCAGGAGGTAACCCTGGTAACTCGTTCGGAAAAATATCCTGAAATTATGACAATACCGGGTACTGATCCAATGAGGGTCCCTTCCTTTCATTCACTGCTTCCACTACATACAATCGACACCCTTGTCTTCAGCATCACTTAACCTTCATATTTGATATAAAGCCTAATGACACTTTTCTCTTTACACCCTCGATCTCTACTGGTCTTCCTTCATCATCGACACAAAGCACCCTCTTTGCGAAACAATCTACCAAAGCTCAGTGAGCTGCTAACCAATCCATTCCAATGATTAGGTCATATGCCCTGAGAGCAATGACGTATACTTTTAACCTAGTAGTACACACTTCCAGGTCTACTATACAATTATCGACACTAGGTCCTACTACTTTTTTTCCCCCCGAAGCCATCTTGACTTGTTTAAAGTCATCGTGCTCGTAGGATGCCAACCCACTCTTTTCTAATGCAGATGGTGAAATCAAACTATTTGTCTCACCGAAATCAAACAAAATATTAACATTGATATGATTTAGCGTACCTGATGACTCCACCACTGTGGATTGATGTTCAGCCTGATGGTTATTAACCACTGCGTAAATCTGGTGGCTGCTACTTGATCTTCCCATCAGTGCCTTTCCTTCTCTATGCACAAACCCCGATTGTAACTCCAGGCAATCACGCTGGTAATGGGGTCCTCCGCACCCCCAACAGGTAACATGAGATTGAACCTGTGTACTGTTATGTGACTGTCTCTGAAATGAGTTCCTTCCCCTGGAACCCCTACCCCTACAAGTTGTTCCCTGAGATGTTCGTGGACCTTTTTGCGTTGTTGGCGATGAACGAGATGTTTCACTTGCTGCCATAGAAATCCCTACGTCTACTGTCCTTGGTGCGACTCTATTACCATATGGCAGTGGCCTTGAGCTCCCTCCCCTAGGAAATGTCCTCGGGGCCTTTCCAACGAATCCAGGGTGATGCGGAAATGTCAGTCTTGTACCCCCTGTTAAGTTCATGTGTTCTTCTGCATAATGCACATTTTCCACCGCTTCCGCTACTGAAAACGGTTTCCACGTCCGCACCATAGCTCTTATCTTAGGGTTCAATCCATAGATGAAGTGCTTTGCCTGTCATTGGTCATTTTCCATATATGAAACATATTTGATCAATTCCATAAATCTGATCTCATATTCTTCTACAGTTCTGTTTCCTTGTACTAAGGCATGAAATGCCCCTACCTATTGTTCCTCGTAGTATGTTGGTAGATATTTCCTTCGAAACCTCTCCTCGAAAAGTTCCCAAGATACTGTGTCTGGGGTAAGGTGCAGCTGTATTTCCAGGTTTCCCCACCAGTTCAAGGCGCTGTCTCTTAACTGAAAAATTGTGATCTTTTCCTTTGAGTTGGACACATAGTCTCTTAAGGAAAAACACCTTGTCGTTCCTTCCAACCATGATTTTGCGCGTTCACTGGCGTGACCCCTAGAAAAATCTGAAAGTTTGATCTTTTGCAATTCTCACGTGATGTAGTCAGGTGGAGATCCTCCCCCTGAATCCCTTGACACTTTTGGATTACCCATTCGAGACGGTGGGGGTTCCACTTTAGTCCCTGTCGGTTGTCACCCCTTTAAAGTCTCATTAGTGGCTTCCAATGAGCACAATAAGAGGGCTAGTTCAGGCGATGGTGGTGGTGGCACTGGCAGTGTTGGTGGTTCTTGTGACGACGCTCCCCTGCCTCGACTCCCTCGAGTCCTGACCATCCTGTATGCGTTAACCTGCAACAACCAAGTTGTCAGGGTGAGTTCAAGGATGTTTCAAATTGGTGCTACTCAAACTAGAAACAGGGTTAGGCGTAAGTTTTATTTACTTGTCTATAAACATACATTACTCCTTTAGGGGATTGGCTAGGTTAGGGTTAGGATTAAGCGTCTAAGCTTGATTTATTCACCCCTATGAAAAAAAACTATTGGTTCCCTTGCCCTGTAGCTACGCTAGCCTTGCGCCATACTTTCCAATTCCTCTTACTTACTCTCCTAGTGTGTATGCCACCTCCTTCCCACTTGTCCTAGTCTAAGTCCTTTTAACTTTTCACTTACAACTAAATATCCTTCGATGCTTGACTCGAGAGCTTTTCCTTGGCGTGTAGTGTTGGCGTTGTCGAATGCCACATTGAGATTTAGCGTTGACTTGACTAGTGGAATGGAGTGGAGGGACTTAGCACTTGGCTCGATGAGTTCTGTGTAAGGTGTCATGAGCCTGATGCTTGGATAATCAAAGATTATTCTTCAGGCTAGTACCTTGCTATTATTGATAATTGAACTATTTATATGCGAATTTATTTGTAAAAGTGATATGTGTGGCGCGTTGGTGTTATTTCTCTTCTTAAGGTGCATCGCTTGGTGGGTGGTCTTGGGTTCAAAACCCATGGACCTTCTAAAATTTTAATTAACCTTTTAATGTATTTTAACTTTACTCTAAATACACCATTAATTTAATTAAAATTTTAATTTGATAATTAGTTACACTAATAATTTTAAAGTTACATAATTTTTTTATTTTTTTTAAACCGTATTAATTTAAACATCGATTTATTCCATAAACTAAAACAATAACTTCATAACGGAATAATAATCTTCATAACAGTAACTTCAGTAACTTAAATTTATCAACGAATAATAATTTCATGACAAAATGAAATAAATATGTAAATTAACATACCTTGGTCTGATGCTAACCCTCCGCTTGTCTTGTTGTTCCTGCTACTGCCTTGCCTAGCTTGAATCCATGGACCAACTCTCCCCAAACCGTGTTTCCACCCTACCAACTAGAACAGCTTCCTAGCTCCAGGATAACATATGGATATCCTGGCCCCCGTGCCTAAAACCCCTAGCAACCCGGTGCCCCCTGCAATGATACTCAAAGACTGCAGAACTCTACCACAGAACTAGAAAAGACAAGCCAAGAAACCAATACTCTCGTCCCCCTCCAAAATGCTTCCTCCCCCCAAAATAAAATCCTCCTCCAAAAGAATGCCTTCCACTGTAAGGCTCTCCCCTGTCATATCCCCCTTCCCCGACTCTCCCCCTTTCATTACTTTCCTTACCCATTTATTTATTATCTTATCCTTTCGTATTTATTATCTTATCTTATCCCTTATTAATATCTTATACTTATATTTAATGTCCTATCCCTTCCCGAATACGTAAGTCTTTAACAAATTAAACTTATTAACCCCTTTAATTCTTTACTTAATTAATTAATGAGTCAATTAATAATTAATTAATCCTTGACAGACATGAACAAGTAATTAATAATAATTAATTAGTTAATATTATTTAAGAAATAATGATTGTTTAGATAACTTTTAGGACAGTTAGATTATTAAATTAACTATAATTAATAATCCTATACATCTATTTAAGCGGGGTCGTTACACCACTTTCCTTATTTTAGGGTTAACCCACTTCTAATTTCTCCATTAAATTTATTATCTAAATAATTTATTTTGTATTCACTTTGAATTATAATACACTCATCACTTCACTTTATTATTTTCCATCTAAAATCTCTTAAACCACTTTGACTACTTTGACTTTTTGGGGTATCTAGATGACATAAGAGGGTCCTCCAACTTCGTAAGGGCATAACTCTCAAACTGTGAGGAGTTATGTAACGTTACACATACCAACAAAAATGGAATTATATGTACCATCCATATATAATAGTATTACCTGCAAATATATCAAAACTCATATCATTATCCATCAAACAAACTTGGGTGCATTATGTGATGTTCCACATACCACCAGAAATGGAATGAAAAGCAATATCCATATAGCATAGTTTCACTTAAAAATTCATTGACCTTTATCTCGTTATTCCACAAATAAGCATGGGTTCGCTAACCATACTTCTAGGATAACTCAATCCGCAAAGAGACTTCATGTGAGGGATTTCACCATAAGGGGACCACTTTGGAGTTCACCCATTTGTACTTATTATCAGCCATGACAACACAATAATGATTCATATTTATATAAAACAAAATTGGGCCCATTACCCAAACCTTTGTGCTACCGGGATTTCTTCAACAATTGATATGAATGAAAACTAACCTTAATCAACAATATCCCCTTTTGGCATTGATGGTAACAGTCTGATGCAATACTGAAATCATATCACTCTTTCTCCCCCTGGAACCATGTCTTTGTCTCATGCTCCCCCTAGAACCATGCCTCTGTCCTCTGCATCTGATAAATCTCTCCCCCTTTGTCATCAATGGAAAATGTATCTTTCCATCTAGAGCTACTCCCCCTGACTGAACCGTCCTCTTATGGTTCTTCCTCATGTACATCTAAGACATATAAGATAAGAATTCAAAAATCATTCATTTTGGAGTAGAAATAACTCCAAGTCTCCCACGAAGATATTCAAAGGCTTCCCGTGGAAGTGGTTTTGTAAATATGTCTGCCACTTATTCTTTTGTGCCCAAATACTCAACTCTGATGTTCTTTTCTGGAACATGCTCCTATAGAAAGTGATACTTGATTGGAATTTGATTAGTCTTAGAGTGCATCATTGGGTTTTTATAGATACTGATGGCACTTGTATTATCACAAAAGATTGGAATGGGCTCATCATACTCAACCTGTATATCTGTTAGAGTTTCTTTCATCCAAAGAGCCCATGTACAACATGACATTGCTACAATATACTCTGCCTCGGCTATAGATAAGGATACCGATGATTGTTTCTTTCTTAGCCATGATACTAAAAAATCACCCAAGTAGAATGCTTCTCCAGTGGTGCTTCATCGGTCATCAATACAGCCTGCCCAATCTACATCTGTGTAGGTGATAAGTGATATATCCTTTCATTTTGGATACCATAATCCAAACTCTTTTGTTCCTTTGGGATATTTGAAAATCATCTTCACTGCTAATACATGTGATTCCTTTGGTGCTTCTTGAAATCATGCATTCTTTCCAACTGCCTGCATTACATTTGGTCTGGATTTTGTCACATATAGTAGGCTCCCAGTCATTGAACTATATTGCCTCTGATATGTAGACTTTGAATCATCATCTTTGCTCAACTTTCAACTGGCTTGCATGGGAGTGATAACTGGTTTGCACTCTTCTATTTACAACCTCTTTAGCATCTCTCTGATATACTTGGTTTAAAAAATAAAAATTACTTGGTTGCTTTGACGTATATAAAGTCCCAAAAAGAAAGATAGTTCTCCAAGTAACGACATTTCAATTTCATTCTGCATATATTTTGCAAATTCCTGGCTTAACCTATCAGCATCACGACCAAAAATAACATCATCAGCATAAACTTCAACTGATAAAATATTACCTTGACTTACCTTGATGTAGAGGTTATTGTCTGTACTTCCTTTTTTGAACCCTTCTTGATGTAGATATTTATATAGTCTAGAGTACCATGCTCTAGGAGCCTGTTTTAGACCATACAAGGACTTGTTTAATTTGCACACACAATTTACATTCTCTGACAACTGAAATCCTTCTGGTTGTTCAATGTAGACTTCTTATTCAAGTTCCCCATTCAGAAAAGATGATTTTATGTCCATATGATACATTTTAATAGTTTTGGAGCATTCATAAGCTAAAAGCAAATGGATTGTTTCCATTCTAGAAACTGCAGAAAATGTATCTTCAAAGTTGATTCCTTCAACCTATGCATACTCATTCAATTTATTCCTAAAGACCCACCTTGTTCCAATTAGATTCTTAGACTTTGGTCTTGCAACCAGTTCCCAAATTCCATTTTTCTCTATTTGATCCAATTCTTCATCCATGGCCTTTTTCCAAAATTCATCCTTGCTAGTTTCTTCAAAACAATTTGGTATATAAGAGTTTTAGGTGAGTTTGTTCTGGTGAACTGATTTTTCTTCTAGTCTCAACTCCTACATCTTTGTTTCCGATAATCTGATCTGAAGGATGATTCTTGTGTACTCGTCTGCTAGTGATTGCTCTGAATCTGTCTTCTCAAACTCTACAAGTTGCTCAAATGATGGTTCTTTGGTCTGTCACAACTATTGCATAGACTAACCCCATCTGATATTCATATTCATAGATTCATCATCGTCTTCATTGGTAGATTCATTATCTCTCTGAGATCTGACTTCTTTCTTTATGTCTGTGGATTCATCTTTCACTACAATGCCTAAAAGTACAATCTCTTAAATATGTTCCTTATTTACCTGTCCTTCCTTTCTTTCAGTTATTTTCCAAACCTTTATGTATCTGACATCTTTCCTTTTCTCTGTAGAATTTTCTTCATCTTGCTTCATTTCCAATCCTACAATATTTGGTACCTAGTCTTTGTTCACCTGTTCTTCCTATTTTCTCATGCATACACACTCTAAGTCTGCTCACAGGATCGTTCTGTCTAGTTTGTGAGCCGAAGCGCCTCTTTCGAATCCTACTGGAATCATGCATGAATCGATCCATAGGTCCTTCCTTTTCCTTCACGGCCCCAAACACGACCATGAACAATTTCCCCACATGAAATGTGATTTCGGGCTTCGGGGTTTCCTAATTCCCGATCATGAGAATCCCCTATCTTCTCGAACTCCTGAACGCCGAATCTTTGAAATGTCGAAACACCTTTTTCGGAGACTAGCCCTAAGGGCTAAGTCTTGGCCCACATGACCACCTCACATAAAACCATGGCTCTATTTCCGGGGTTGCGCAACCCAAGCGCTCAACCTCTCGTCCACTCGACCCCCGAAATGTCGATCCACGAAACACCGATGTGCCGAAATTCTTTAATAGACTTTAGCCCCATGGCTATCTCCTGGTCCATGTGACCACTTTTCCATATGACCGCAGTCCTATGTCTTTCGCGATTTCAGGCTTTCAAATGCCAAAATGCATGGACACTTTGTCCTCAGGATTCCTGATCCTCTGAATCCCAATTTCCCGAAATGGCTTCCCTTTTGGGATTTTCCCCGAAAGTCTATATTGTTGCCATGTGTCCCCTCAATATGGATGGTCCACATTCATTTTGCGATTTCAGACTTCGCGGTTCCGAAATGCGCAGATCTCCTATCTTTAGGATTCACAAAATGTTGGACCCCAATATGCCGATGGACTTTCCTATCAGGATTTTTCCTGAAGGCCTCAATTTTTTCCACATGTCCCTTCATAATGGACGGTCCACATCCTTTTCGTGATTTTGCGAAATCAAATGCCTAAATGTCCCAGCATCTTGTCCCTTTGATCCCCGAAATTCTGAACTCTGAAATGACGACGACTCCCGATCTCCACCACATGTCCGAACTAATGGATAGCTCAGATTTGTTTTAGGCTTTTCATCCTAGAGATTCCCGATCTACTATCCTCAGGACTTCTGATATCCCTATTTCTGAAATCTCGATCACAAATTCCTGTCGGGACTTTACTCCCCTGTTCATGAAGGCTTTAAACCCCTCGCAACTCTTATCAGATCCAATGGTTGGCGGGTACTTGGATCAAGATCCGATGGTCTAGATCCGTCCTCCTTGTTCACTCCTCCTACTGCTCCCTGGATGTGAAACTCTCAATGGTCCAAATCCTTTAAGGAATATCTGACGGTAGTTGTTGCTCCTCCGAGCTTTGGCACTTTCTTCCGATGCTTGGAAGATTTCTCCAAGACTAAAGGCCTCGACCTTTTCCTTCTTTCTTTTGCAAGATCCATGAATTCAAGTTTTTTCATGTGCTCTCAATGATGCAGTTCCTCCTGAGATTCTTTTCTCGAATCCTCAAAGGATTCTGACGTCTACACTCTTAGAGAGTCTTTGCACACTAAAGTGCTATCTCTTCTGAGCGTCTCCAAATACTCAGACCCCTAAGGGAATAAATCCTTCTTCCTTTCTCCTGTAGATGGAGAATTTGGATGCCCTCCTGGCTATCCTTCACTCAAGCAACCTCTTTCTCAATCCCTCAGAGTGTTCAACAACCCTGAGAAGGTCCCTCAGTTGATTCTTCCTCCAAAATACAAAATTCAAAAAAGTTCTCTTCTTGTGTCTGTCTGCACACTATCTCAATGCCCTCCTAGTAGAGTTATATAGAACTCACAGTAGAGTTGTTCTGTGCACTCTTTGCACCTGCTCAATGTCCACCTGGCAAAGATTCACAGAACTCCCAAGAGCTTTTGTCTTCAACTGTGTTTCTTAATACATAGCCTTGCCTCCAAGGTATTCAAAAACCTTGAGGTCTTTCTCCTCAGTTGATGACTTCAGCTCCTATGCCCACCTAGCACACCTTTGTCTAAACCCATAGAATTCAGAAGTGCATCTATGCACCAGTATCCAGAGACCGCAATACTCTGTCACGCCCTCCTGGAATGAAACCTCAAAGACCTCTCAATCCTAAAATCAAAACAACTCCCTGCAAATGCATAAACATAACATACATGCACAACCTATAAAGAACACTCACAAACATTCATTTAACACAGAAATGTGCAGGCAAAACTGTTGTTCATATTAAAATGGCAAATGCTTCTTTTGACAAGGTGTTCCTGAGCACGGCCTATAACAAGGTGTCTACTCCTTCTCTCTTCTACTCTCTACTCGCAGACCCTCTACCATGAGATATAATAAACATCCCAAGATATTTTACATGAGGAGGCTCTTAGAGCGCTTCCCTCCAACCTACCTACCCTATTCAATAGCATTGAATGGGTTGTCTAGTCCAAAAATCAGATCTAGATCTCATCCTTAAAAGCATTAAGTCCTACCTACTCTAATTCCTACAAAAAGGCATGGCTCCATGGCTCAACAACCTATAACATTAATTACATTCAAATTTGAAAACGAGGGTTGTGGATCTCTTCAGCCTTGAATGTGTGTACTGACATGGCTGGCTCGATAGTTGGATGACATGGAGAGATTCTCCTGCATCATACTCCTCAGCTGAAAAATTAATGAGCTCCTGCTCATGAGCTTCCCATCTCAGCTGTTTAAATCCTCCTGGATCCCAAACAAATTTCTGGAGTTGTTCATCTGCTCCATCTCCCTACTGTTGTTGATGCTTCTTTTGTGCTACTGTTGTTGCTTCTTTCCTTCTTCTCATCCTCTCCTTGCTGACATTTTCTGCTAACCAGATCATCATCTCCCTGATCACGTCGATCACTTCATCCAGCTTCTCCCGTGGATGGCTTTGTTCATGCAGTCTCCCCAGCGACAAAAAATTTCTGCAAATGGGAAGATCACTGTGATCTCCCATGCCTTCTTCATCTTCTACCAACTTCACTTGTTGGATGTGCATGGTATTCACCTTCACCCTTATCTCCAGAGATTCAATCTATTCATACAGATCAACCAAGCTAATGTTGTCTGCTTCTTCTTCTTCTTCTTCTGCAAATTCCCAGGTTGCAGTCTTTTCAGTCTCTTGGTTGAAAATATTGAGCCACTCCTTAGAATGCTCATCATCCTCTTCTGCTTCTTGGGAAACTTCATATGCATACTCCAATTTTTTTTCCCTAAAAGTCTCAGTTGGCTGCCTTTCTTCTACTATTGTTGCATCTGCAACACAAATTTCTGCCTCTTCTTGGGCAAATGGTAGGAATATCTGAATTCCCCCAATCATTAGAAGATTTCTCCGATCTTCCTCTTCTATCAGCTACATCTTTTGATCTAACCCAATCTCTGAGCTCACATTCTCTGTCAGCTCTTAGGGTTGATCTAAACTCACCTGCTCATCCCTGCCCCCCAGGCAATATGGGATTTTCCTGCTGCTTCCCTGGCAGACTATGATATCAACTAATCCCATCTTCATCAGCAGCCCTTGTTGAAATGAACTCACCTCAGAGTCCATGAGACCTTCAGATAGTCTCGTATTCTTATCTCTGCCCACCTGGCAATTTGAGATGCTTCCATTTCCCTCCTAGCAGTCTCCAAGATCCCGCAGTGACCTCATTTCATTGCCTAGATGGAATTGTGAAATTCCTTGGTTGTCCTCCTGATAGTCCATGAAATCTTCAGCTGATCTCAACTCCTTCTCCTGACAGTCCATGAAATCTTCAGCTGATCTCAACTCCTTGCCCACCTGGAAATTTGGAATTTCCTCTCTACCCTCCTGCCAGTTCTTGATATCTTCATTTGATCTCCATTCTCCAACACCCTCGCCGAGAATTCTCCTAGTCTCTGGTTCACATATCTGAACCATTTCCTCAGGTCCATCGAGGTTTTTAGTATGCCTCAACCATATTATTAACAACTTATGTTGTATTCTAGCCATCAACTCATTGACTGGCCAATTTACCTTTGTCTTCATGGGCCATTCGTGTACCCATCTTGACCTGGTATTCTGTTGCATCCACAGTTCAAGCTCTTCCATTCTTTCCCTGATGTTGGTAAGTTCTTTCCCCCTTTTGACTGTGCTCATCAGCTCTGGGCTTTTCCTTCCATCATACCTATGGCCTTTAGTAGCCATGTTGCTATCTCTGTCTGCCCTCTTGAAAAATATGCTACTCACTCTGCACCCCGAGTGTCTTAGCTTCTCCTACAGTCCTCCTGACCGTCTTCTTGATTGTTGCCTACCTGCAAACAACCATCACAGAGTCTCTAGCACTCCGTCTTCTTTTGTCTTCTCCCTTTGCTTGAAATATACAAACAAAGTTCTGACTCTGATACCACTTGATGCAAGACACATCCATCTACTTGAAATATACAAACATAGTTCTCACTCTGATACCAATTGATGTGTATCATAGTGCTCTCTCACCTCCATCTTCCCTTGCCTGAAATCTATAGACAAGATTCAAGCTGTGATACCATACTTGATGCAGACACACTCTAAGTCCTCTCACAGGATCGTTTTTTCTAGTTCGTGAGACGAAGCGTCTCTTTCGACTCCTACTGGAATCACGCATGAATCGATCCACAGGTCCTTCCTTTTCCTTCACGGCCTCGAACACAACCATGAACAATTTCCCCACAGGAAATGTGATTTTGGGCTTTGGGGTTTCCTAATTCCTAATGACGAGAATCCCCTATCTTCTCGACCTCCCGAACGTTGAATCTCCGAGATGTCGAAACACCTTTTTCCCCGACTAGCCCTAAGGGCTAAGTATTGGCCCACACGACCACTACACATAAAACCACGACTCTATTTTTGGGGTCACGCAACCCAAACCCTCATTCTCTCGTCCACTGGACCCCCTAAATGTCGATCCACAAAACGTCGATGGACTTTCCTATTGGTATTTTTCCCGAAGGCCTCGATTTCTTCCACGCGTCCCTTCAAGATGAACGGTACACATCCATTTCACGATTTCATGAAATCAAATGCTGAAACGTCCCAGCATATTGTCCCTTTTATCCCAAAAATTCTGAACTCCGAAATGCCGATGACTCCCGATATCCACCACGTGTCCCAACTGATGGACGACTCAGATCTGTTTCAGGGTTTTCATCCTGGATATTCCCGATCTTTTGTTCTTAGGACTTTCGATATCCCGATTTCTGAAATCCTGATGACAAATTCTTTTCGGGACTTCACTCCCCTGTTCATGAAGGCTTTAAACCCCTCACAACTCCTGTCACATCCAATGACTGACAGGTATTTGGATCAAGATTCGATGGCCCAGATTCGTCCTCCTTGTGCGCTCCTCCTACTGCTCCCTAGACGTGAAACTCTCAACGGTCCAGATCCTTTCGGTAGATTCGACGACAGTTGTTGCTCCTTCGAGATTTGGCGTTTTCTTCCGATGCTTGGAATATTTCTCCAAGACTAAAGGCCTCGACCTTTGCCTTATTTCTTCTGTGAGATCCACGAATTTGAGTCTTCACCTGCGCTCTCAACAACGCAGTTCCTCCTAAGCTTATTTTCTCGAATCCTCAAAGGATTCTAACATCTGCACTCCTACAAAGTCTTTGTGCACTAAAGTTCTATCTCTTCTGAGCTTCTCCAAATACTCAGACCCTTGAGGGAATAAATCCTTCTTCCTTTCTCGTACAGATGGAGAATTTGGATGCCCTCCTGGCTATCCTTCACTCAAGAAACCTCTTGCTGAATCCTTCAGGGTGTTCAACAACCTTGCGAAGGTCCCTCAATGGATTCTTCCTCCAAAATACAGAATTCAACAGAGTTCTCTTCTTGTTCCTATCTGCACAATGTCTCAATGCCCTCCTGGCAGAGTTATACATAACTCACAACAGAGTTCTTCCGTACACTCTTTGCACCTGCCCAATGCCCACCTAGCACAGCTTCACAGAACTCCCAAGAGTTTGTGTCTGCAACTTTGTTTCTTCATACACAACCTTGCCTCCAAGGTATTCAAAAAACTTGAGGTCTTTCTCCTGAGTTGATGACTTCATCTCTTGTGCGTACCTGGTAGGCCTTTGTCTGAACCCGCATAATTCAAAAGTGCATCTATGCACCGGTATCCAGAGACTGTAGTACTCTGTCACGCCCTCCTAGCATGAAACCTCAAAGACCTCTCAATCCTGAAATCAAAACAACTCCCTGCAAATGCATAAACATAACATACATTCACAGCATATAAATAACACTCACAGACATTCATTTAACACAGAAATGTGCAGGAAAAATTGTTCTTCATATTAAAATGGCAAATGCCTGTTTGTATAAGGTGTTCCTGAGCACGACCTGTAACAAGGTCTCGACTCCTTCTCTCTTATTCTCTCTACTCACAGACCCTCTACCATGAGATACAATTACCATCCCAAGGTATTTTACATGAGGAGGCTTTTAGATCACTTCCCTCCAACCTACCTACCCTATTCAATAGCATTGAATGGGTTGTCTAGTCCACAAATCAGATCTAGATCTCAGCCTTACAAGAATTAAGGCCTACTACTCTAATGCCTGCACAAAGGAACAAATCCATGGCTCAACAAACTACAACATTAATTACATTCAAATTTGAAAACGAGAGTTGCGCCTCTCTTCAGCATTGAATGCGTGCACTAACGTGGCTGGCTAACATGGAGAGATGCTCCTGCATCATTTTCTTATCCATACTTTCTTATATCTGATATCAGCATTCTCTCTCATGGAAGTATCGATCATGCTTCCACAATCACTGTCTATGTGTCCATAGTTATGACGTAACACTCAATGTTACGTGCGACCACATAGGAACTTCTTGCTTGAACATTTATTTATAATTTCTGCAATCTGCAACCTTATGTCCAAATTTAGTACAATAAAAACAATTACCATCAAATAAATCTGCATAGTTGGGAGTGAATGATCTTCTTGTGCCATAGTCCTTCTAAATTTTTCCTTTGACTGGTCATGATCATGATTGAAGCTTCTTTGTGTCTTGAACATTGATGGTCTTCTTGAATATGTATCTTCAATAATTTTCTTAGATTCTGGTTGACCATGATTCCTGCCTTTGAGTACTTTTGCATAACTCTTTATATTTTACTCATTCTTATTTTCTAGAAACCTAGAGTGCTTCTCTTCATTCTCTATAACTAATGTGGATCTTTCTGTCTCTTTAACGTTCTTATTGAGATTGATGATTTTACTTCTCAATGTGACAACTTCTTATTCAAGCTTCTCAACCTGTTCTTCTTTCTTCATTATCTGAGACTTCATGACTTATTCTATTTTTTTCGCTTTTTCAAGATGAATTTTTCATCTGATTATTTCTTCTTCAAGTCCTTTCTCTTTTTGACCAAACTCTGCCTCAAGCTGGTTTAGATCATTAGTTCTTTCCTTAAGATGATCTGTCAATATCTTCTCTCTCATTTCTGCTTCTTCCTTTTGTGCTGCTATGTTGGTTTCCAAACACTACTTTTCATATTCAATATTTTCTTCGATCCCTTTGGATTCTTCTAGCTGATTTATTAAGTTCTCAATGACCTATTGGGATTATTCAAAAACGTGAACACTTTCCTTTTGTTTCATCAATTCTTTCTTGATTGAATTATTTTCTTCTTTTAGTTCATCTAAAGAACTAATCAATTCTTATTTATAATTGTCTTTCTTTTCAATTATTTTTTCTGTCTCATTTCCTTCATGGGATTCTATTTCAAGATGTCCACGTTTTTCACAATTAAAACAAAACAACATACCTCTGGTGATTATGTACTCTTCATCTTCTGAATCTGCTTGACATGGTGAACATAATACTTCTTGATTTGTATATGCATATTCTTTGACATTTTCTAAATCTGTGATGGGTGAAGAATATATGTCATGTAACTTATACCAGATCTCTTTTGTTGATGAACATTTACCAACCTTTTCTCTTATCAGATTAGGTAATCCGTCCCACATGAAATCCATTTATATTTTGTTATTCTTCCTCAATTCCTTCTTGGCTACAGTCTTTGCCCTTTTTTGAACTATCATATCCTGTAACAAATGATAGCCAAATATAATGTCCTTGTGCCTGTAAAATACTTTCATCCTTCTGATCCACATCTCATACTTAAAACCATTCTGACCATTAAACATTGGTACTCCATTCTCATAATAATCCATGATCTCCTTCTAGTGGTTAAACTGTTTCCTGAAGGAACCTTCTCTGATACCAATTGTTGGATTACTCAGAGGGGGGGTGAATCAGTAGTAGAGCAATTTAATCATTATATAATACAAGTGTTATATCAATGTATCATTATCATCCAATAACTGCAGAGTAAATAAAAAATGAACAAATGAACAATCATACACATACACAATACACCAGTGTTTTACGTGGAAACCCAAAGTGGGAGAAAACTACAAAATGTTTTATCTTATATGTCTTGAAGAATTACATTCATTGGAAGCACCAACTTCCTTTTTTTTCCAAATGCAACTGGAAGGACGCTCCAACCCCCTAGTTTCTCAGGCTACAACCTAAGGGAATATCCAACTCTCCAATTCTCTGGGTACAACCAGAAGGAGGCTACAACCCCCTATTTTCTTCGACTACAACCGAAAGGTGGCTAAAACCACCTATCCTTTCCCCATCCAACCACCCTAATGTGTAAGTAGAATGATGGAACCAATGTCACTCTGTCACTGTGAGATATACTTTTGTAAACATGTACCAATCAACTTGCAACAAATATCCTATACCAATAACCTGAACCATGCATCAACCTGTACCTCAAACTGTAATCAACCTGTACCATAAACAAGTGCATCAACCATGCACCAACATGTACCAAACAAGCTATAATCAACCTGTACCATAAACAAGTGCATCCACCATGCACCAACCTATACCTCAACTTGTACCATGAACAAGTGCATCAACCATGCACCAAACCTGTACAAATAACCTGTCACAACAACTTGTCCAAAAAACCTATCACAACAACCTGTCTCATCAATGTTATCAACCGAATCATATCAAATCACCAATATCAATCACCAATACAACTCTCAAAGATGTTCATCAACCAAGCATAACACAACACCTCATAATCATCACCAAGATCAATATGTGATTTTAATAATACAAGTATGCTACATCATCCATAAACCATGTATCAAAAATACTACTAACAAGTGTCACCAACCATGTACCAAGTATGTACCAATCATGTATCAACTACGCATCAACTATGACTCGTCAATATGTACCAACATCATCAAATATACACCTCATGTATGTATCAACACATCAACTATTTGTCTCAACTACGTGCTCGACATGTACCTCAACCAAATTCCCTCATCAATTTCATCATCCAAATATGATTTGTAACTTTGTAATATACCTGGTGTATATGATCATATACCTGCAAACCTTCCTTTACTTTAACAACAAGAGACTAACATTTTCATCAAACATTTCTTTAGTCTCACAAGACTAGTTTTGGATTAATCAACAACCCTAACTTGAAATAATCATAAATTTGTACTTGTAATGAATAAAGATCTGAAAATGATACACAATAATCTTCAATGATTTTTATGCAATTCCTCCAGGTGTCATTACTTGGAACATGTCAAAAAATGAGTTATAGCAAAAATGGCACACCTTGTTGAATTCTGGCTTATTCTAAAGAGATACCTCGTAGAGTGTGCCCCACATGGTATATTTATTGAATTTATCTAAAGATGTTACACATAATACTACAGACTTTAATATAACTAACACATTTGGTCTTACTGAATTTGGATCTGTTATGAAGAAGTTATGACATTTTATCCCGAAACACTTGTTTTTGACTAGTTTCAGGACAAGCCACAAACCCTATTTTCCACGGAGTGTAACTCCAAAAATACAACGACCCACAAGATAAAAAATTTACCATAGATACTTGGATATGTTTCCTAAATGTAATAGAAATTTTACGGACTGAATCATTGTAGAAAAAGACTTATTGCAAAAATGGTGAGATGACCTGGAAAAAAAACATACCTTAGAAAGCATCATCAAAATAATTTATGCTTCCTTCAATTATGGCCTTCTTTTCTTCAGTTTCCGCAACCATATGGCTTATATATCCTTTGGCTACCTCATACACCTATAGGTATTAAATATTATCAACTGTGTCTTAAATGAGAGTGCCTTTCCTCTTATTTATAATCTCCAAGTAGCTTCCTTAAAAACATATTCTAGGTCACTTTGCTCACTTTCCTTATTTTAGGGTTAACCCACTTCTAATTTTTCCATTAAATTTATTATTTAAATAATTTATTTTGTATTCACTTTGAATTATAGTACACTGATCACTTCACTTTATTATTTACCTTCTAAAATCTCTTAAACCACTTTGACTACTT
>JZKD02S0522996.1:0-16707 GCA_000966675.3 Picea glauca
AAAAGGATCATATCTGATCAAGGATTGGTGTTTACGGGAAGATTTTGGACTAGTTTCCAATTGGCCTTGGGAACCCAACTTAACTTTAGTACCGCGTATCACCTGAAGACAGATGGGCGGACAAAAAGGATGAACCAAATATTGGAAGATATGTTGTGTGTGTACATGATGGACCAAAAGAAGCGTTGAGAAGAGTTCCTGCCACTGGTAGAGTTTGCATACAAGAACAACTATCAAAGCAAAAATTAAGATTACACCTTTTGAGTTTCTTTACGAGCGACCATGTCAGACACCTTTGAGTTGGGATTGACTTGAGGATAGGGTCTTGGTAGGACCAAAATCGATCCAAGAAATGGAAGAACAAGTACAAACGATAAGAAAAAGGGTTCTCAGAAACGCAAGATCGACAGAAGGGTTTTGTCAATGCGCATTGTGTAACCATTGGTGAAGGGCCTAATGGCTAGTCGTGCCTCAATATTTGAGGCGTTTGCATGATGTTTATCTTGTATATATGTGAAAATTTAAGTCAATGATCTTACAGTTGTGATTGACATGAGTTTTGGGTGGATGTTGGGTGAGGGTGTGCTCACGATGGAGCCAATCCACATTCTGGACCATCGCATTCGACAACTACAGCGTCAAACTCCTGATGAGGTCAAGGACTAGTGGGATGATTATAGTCCACACTCGGTTACCCAGGAGGATGCATATGATATGCGTAAACAATTACCATCTTTGTTTGATGGCTAGACCTTTAGATATTGTTAGATACTTTATTTATGCATTTATATACTCTGAAACTTTGGGATGAATTTTAAAACAAAAGGGGGTGTATGTAACATCTTACTCTTGTGTGTGTCTGATGTGACTTATTCGTTGAGGACACTTGCATACAAGTGATCCAGTTCATTATATGATTGACTGCTTCGCTTATGGATTCTGATGATGAGATTGTGATTTATGATGTTATGTTATTATCTATAGACAAATGTTGTTGACNCAAAAAGGGGAAACATAAGTACTAAAGGAATGTGGAACATAGAAGGGAATCTAGTCTAGAGAACTTTCCAAATTCGAACTCAACTAAGATTTAAAAAAGGTGTCAGTCATTAAGGGAATGTGAAGGAATAAAGGGACATCGAGGAGCATTTTTAGGAACTCTTTTAGATGGGTGAGGGAAATTGACAAATTAATTTAATTAATTAAATGAATTTCTAATGTAACTAAGGAATCGGGGGACAAGTGTATGGGGGAGAATATTCCTATTAAAATTTTAATAAAAAATAATTTAATGTGAATTTTGGAAACTAGTCACTAAGAGAACTCTATAAAAGAAATGGGAGAGGAGGAGAATGTATGAAGACTGGTAGGCGTAAGATTAAGTTGTCGATATTTTTCTTGAATGATTTTTCTTGTGGGAGTTGGGATTCCCAACTCGATTAGAGAGTGGTAGCTTGACCTTGTGAGGCCAGATGGGATATAGATTTCTCTGGTTTGTGTGTGTGACCCCTTTGCGGCTCAGGGGCCTCGAGGGGGGAGAAGAGTACCCCTGGAATTCACTGGGAGGTACTGGTTAAGTCTTCACGGTTAGCAAGCAAGGAGCTGGACAGAGCGCAAGAATGGGAGAACATCTTTGAATTCTCATCATCGGTTACGGTGTTTCATAAAGTTTTAATTGTATTAGATTCAATTAGTATATTAGAGTGTATATTTTATGTATGCTGTCAGAGATTGTGAGACCTTGGAGGCTAGTGGCTTAATTTTTTATAACACATAACCCGTTGAAGGGGATTTCTGATATTCCCACCATTGAAATTTAATCAAACTTCTTTGATTGATTAAGTTGTTTTCTAATTTCCAACTCATTGACTTTGTTATGCTAAACATTACCCATAGATTACACAAGGTGATTGAATGCTTTACGAGATGAATCGTCGATTTTAGTTCATTTCATATTTTCCTTTTTGTTATTGGCATTGTAGCTATTCCTATTGCAACCTTATCACTTTTACATATGTCAATGAAGTTGTAGTCACCCTTTTATTGTGTGATGACTTGAAATTTTGGGATCAAGTCATGGTATCCTTCCTGGATCGCGCTTGATATGTCCCTGCATTCTATTACATCTAGCTCAACGAACTTTTTATAAAACCTTGACTTTTGATTTACCCAGGGAGGATGATCTCTGATTTTTTATTTATTTCCACTTGCTCAACATATTCTTAAACTGGTATGTGATTCCTCCTTCCTCGAATGGCGGAATACCTCTGCGTTTTCAACTGACTGTAAAACATTTTTTTTCCATGAATCTCTTTTGTTCCATCATGGGATAGCCCTCAGCGAATTTCCCTTTTCCTCTGTGAATCTCGTGGGTAAAACAACCTGTGAGTTGGGGGGAGAAACCACTAGTGTTTTCCCTTTTATTTTGCGAGATTCATGGGTAAAACACCATGTGAGTTGTGGGGGGAGAAACCACTAGTGTTTTCCCTTTTCTTCTATGAGTTTTTCATGGGTAACACAACCTGTGAGTTGGGGTGGAGAAATCACTNTTCGAGAGATTATCCCAAGTTAGGATTCTTGAGTGGAGAACAAGCCAAAGGAAGAGGGTGATTTTTGGCCAATGTTTGAGATTCCATATTTTGTGCCAAGCTGTCGTATTCGGGATGGGGTCTATTATGGTCTTTACCAGGTAGGCTTCCTGCGTGCTAAAGGTGCCCTACAATCGGTATCCCCACCGGAGGATATCCTCCCCCTCAATTATAGGAATTTTATGTTTGGCCATCTCTTCTTGCCAGGGTTCCAAGTCCACGTGTGCCTCCAAATTGATGTGTTCCCTATCCAAGTGCCAGCAACACCAGGTGTCCTCCTGGGGAGTGTCCTGCCAGTAGTCAGTGACTGTTGTCAGGCCTACTCGTATAGCTTGAGTGCATATGTCTCGAGCCCAATCCTCAGTGTCCAGGACTGACCATTGTTGCCAAGAATCTTGCCAAAAGAGAGTTGTTTCCCCATTCCTGATTTCCCAGAAGGCATGCCGAGTCACAAGCTGTCTGTTCTGCCTGGTCGTTGTCCAAATTAGGGAGCCTGGGTTGTCCCCATTCCACCTAATTAGGTTCTTCTCGGCTACATTTGGGGTGTATTTCTTCCTCCATAGTCTGGCCCAGAGGTCCTTGGGATGTTTTAACCAACACCACCAGATTTTGGCACTAAGAACCTTGTTCATGATGAAGGGGTCTCGTAAACCCATGCCTCCTTGCTCCTTTCAGCAACAGAGTTTGTCCTAGCTGACTAACGTCATTTTCTTCCCTGTGTTGAGACCTTTCCAAATGAATTTTATCTGTAAGCCCTTGATAGTTGTGAGGACGAACCTAGGGGCAGCCAACGCTGAGAAGGAATAAATCGGGAGGGCCTGGAGAACAACCCGGAGGAGAATAAGACGACTGGGGAGGTTTAAGACTCTGTAGGTCCAGGAACACAACCTATTGGTAAAGAATGCAAGTAGGTTCTCCCAAGAGGAGTTTCGAAGAGCATTATCAATTAGGGGAATTCCCAGGTATTTGGATGGAAGGGAGCTTCGGGTAAAACCTAACATAGCAGAGATATGATGTTGAATAGGAGGGGGCATGTTGAAGAGGAAGATTTGGGATTTTTCCTTATTGCAGTGTAGGCCCGAGGCGTTTGAGAAGGAATGGAGAATATCTAGGATAGATTTGGCTTCGCGGACAGTCGGGTTGCCCATCAAGAGGGTATCGTCCACAAACTGGCTGTGCGAAATAGGGGGAGAGATACCATGCAAGGGTAGACCTGTCAGAAGGTTATTTTCGACTGCGGCATGGGTTGAGCGGCTGAGACCTTCGACCAAGATGATGAAGAGGAAGGGGGAGAGAGGATCCCCCTGTCTAATTCCTCTTGAGGGGGAGAAGGGTCGGGACGGAACACCGTTGATGAGAAGTGAAAAGAAGGTCGAGGAGGTTAGATTCATTATCCAGCTCACCCAGCTCTGATCAAAGCCAAAAGCTAAGAGAATTTCTCACATAAAATCCCAGATTATCTTGTCAAAGGCTTTAGAGAGGTCTAATTTAAGGAGCATACCTGTAGTTTTGGTCTTTTGCAGAGAGTGAATCACTTCATGGGCTAGAATGACGTTGTCCAGGATTTGTCTTCCCTCCACATATCCTGATTGTTCCGGGGATATGATTGACAACAAGATAGGCTTGATTCTCTGGGCTATCACTTTTGTGAGCAGTTTGTATATGACATTGCACAGAGATATAGGCCTAAACTTCTTGGGATGATGTGCCTTACCCTCTTTGGGAACTAAGGTGAGGAAAGTAGCATTGAGGGCTTGGAGGACTTTTCCAGTGGCTCTGGAGTCTTCCAAAATTTTCCAAACCTATGTTCTGATCATCGGCCAGCAATGATGGAAAAAATCATTGGTGAATCCATCGGGGCAAGAAGCCTTTCATTTAGGTGTGTTCTGAAGCACCTCGTCCACTTCCTCGATTGTGATGGGCCGGAGAAGTGCTAAGTTTTTATCCTAGGTAACCAGGGAAGGCACATGCTGTGTAACTTTATTGATGGCCTCATGCCTGTCCGAAAGAGGTTCTGTAAGGAGATTTTGAAAATAATCTATCAAGGTGGTCTCCATGTCCTCATGGGAGTGAATGGATTCCCCCTCATCCGAGATAAGATGCGTGATCTTATTGGAGTGCCTCCTTTGGATGACAGTTCTTTGAAAGAATTTAGTGTTGCGTTCCCCTTCCTTGAGCCACTAGATGCATGATTTCTGCTTCCATAGGATTTCCTCTTGTCTTTTTCTGGCTTCGAGTTGTTGATTTATTTCTATTTCTTGGGCTTTTAGCTCATTGGTTAACCCATGCAATTTGATTTGGTGCTGGATCTCGCCCATTTGTTCTATCATCTTCTTTTGGGAGTTGAAGATATTTCCAAAGGTATGCTCGTTCCAGAGTTTAAGAGTATATTTGAGATTTTTTAATTTCTGCTGGAACCTGAACATTTTAGATCCGCGTGGGACCTCTGCCTCCCTCCACCAGTCCTGGATGTTTGCTTGGAAGTCCGAATGGTCAAGCCAAAAATGTTCAAACCTGAAAGGTTTCTTACCAGGTGTGGGTGGGACATCCATCCATAACTGTATGGGCCAATGATCTGAGCCAGAGAGGTTCAGAATAGTAGCTTCCATTGTCGTACCTTCCATCATAAGGGAATCAGAGATGAGGAAGCAGTCTAATTTGCAAGCATTTGGTGTATTCCGGTCCTTTTGTTTGTCCAAGTATAAGTACCATTGATGGTGTCCAAGTCAATGAGGTGAAGATCGTCAATGAGGTTTTTGAAATCACCGAAATATCGTTCCAGTCGTCTTGATCCCCCTTTTTTCTCCTCCAGGCCGCGAATGATGTTGAAGTCTCCACCGATAGTCCATTTGTTATACTGTGTTAGAGTAGATATATAATTCAAGATTTTGAGGAAGGCCTGCTTATCCCTTGGGCTGGTTGGACTGTATACATTAGTCAAGTATCCAGGCTTGTTTGAACCTATGCACCTGTAGTCCGCTGTGATGGACCATTTAGTGGTGAAGAAGTTTTCTAGTACCACCGCATTGGTGTTCCAAAGCATGNAGGGTTCCAAGTCCACGTGTGCCTCCAAATTGATGTGTTCCCTATCCAAGTGCCAGCAACACCAGGTGTCCTCCTGGGGAGTGTCCTGCCAGTAGTCAGTGACTGTTGTCAGGCCTACTCGTATAGCTTGAGTGCATATGTCTCGAGCCCAATCCTCAGTGTCCAGGACTGACCATTGTTGCCAAGAATCTTGCCAAAAGAGAGTTGTTTCCCCATTCCTGATTTCCCAGAAGGCATGCCGAGTCACCAGCTGTCTGTTCTGCCTGGTCGTTGTCCAAATTAGGGAGCCCGGGTTGTCCCCATTCCACCTAATTAGGTTCTTCTCGGCTACATTTGGGGTGTATTTCTTCCTCCATAGTCTGGCCCAGAGGTCCTTGGGATGTTTTAACCAACACCACCAAATTTTGGCACTAAGAACCTTGTTCATGATGAAGGGGTCTCGTAAACCCATGCCTCCTTGCTATTTTCAGCGACAGAGTTTGTCCCAGCTGACTAACGTCATTTTCTTCCCTGTGTTGAGACCTTTCCAAATGAATTTTCTCTGTAAGCCCTTGATAGTTGTGAGGACGAACCTGGGGGCAGCCAACGCTGAGAAGGAATAAATCGGGAGGGACTGGAGAACAACCCGGAGGAGAATAAGACGACTGGGGAGGTTTAAGACTCTGTAGGTCCTCCCAAGAGGAGTTTCGAAGGGCATTATCAATTAGGGGAATTCCCAGGTATTTGGATGGAAGGGAGCTTCGGGTAAAACCTAACATAGCAGAGATATGATGCTGGATAGGAGGGGGCATGTTGAAGAGGAAGATTTGGGATTTTTCCTTATTGCAGTGTAGGCCCGAGGCGTTTGAGAAGGAATGGAGAATCTCCAGGATAGAGTTGGCTTCGCGGACAGTCGGGTTGCCCATCAAGAGGGTATCGTCCACAAACTGGCTGTGCGAAATAGGGGGAGAGATACCATGCAAGGGTAGACCTGTCAGAAGGTTATTTTCGACTGCGGCATGGGTTGAGCGGCTGAGACCTTCGACCAAGATGATGAAGAGGAAGGGGGAGAGAGGATCCCCCTGTCTAATTCCTCTTGAGGGGGAGAAGGGTCGGGACGGAACACCGTTGATGAGAAGTGAAAAGAAGGTCGAGGAGGTTAGATTCATTATCCAGCTCACCCAGCTCTGATCAAAGCCAAAAGCTAAGAGAATTTCTCACATAAAATCCCAGATTATCTTGTCAAAGGCTTTAGAGAGGTCTAATTTAAGGAGCATACCTGTAGTTTTGGTCTTTTGCAGAGAGTGAATCACTTCATGGGCTAGAATGACGTTGTCCAGGATTTGTCTTCCCTCCACATATCCTGATTGTTCCGGGGATATGATTGACAACAAGATAGGCTTGATTCTCTGGGCTATCACTTTTGTGAGCAGTTTGTATATGACATTGCACAGAGATATAGGCCTAAACTTCTTGGGATGATGTGCCTTACCCTCTTTGGGAACTAAGGTGAGGAAAGTAGCATTGAGGGCTTGGAGGACTTTTCCAGTGGCTCTGGAGTCTTCCAAAATTTTCCAAACCTATGTTCTGATCATCGGCCAGCAATGATGGAAAAAATCATTGGTGAATCCATCGGGGCAAGAAGCCTTTCATTTAGGTGTGTTCTGAAGCACCTCGTCCACTTCCTCGATTGTGATGGGCCGGAGAAGTGCTAAGTTTTTATCCTAGGTAACCAGGGAAGGCACATGCTGTGTAACTTTATTGATGGCCTCATGCCTGTCCGAAAGAGGTTCTGTAAGGAGATTTTGAAAATAATCTATCAAGGTGGTCTCCATGTCCTCATGGGAGTGAATGGATTCCCCCTCATCCGAGATAAGATGCGTGATCTTATTGGAGTGCCTCCTTTGGATGACAGTTCTTTGAAAGAATTTAGTGTTGCGTTCCCCTTCCTTGAGCCACTAGATGCATGATTTCTGCTTCCATAGGATTTCCTCTTGTCTTTTTCTGGCTTCGAGTTGTTGATTTATTTCTATTTCTTGGGCTTTTAGCTCATTGGTTAACCCATGCAATTTGATTTGGTGCTGGATCTCGCCCATTTGTTCTATCATCTTCTTTTGGGAGTTGAAGATATTTCCAAAGGTATGCTCGTTCCAGAGTTTAAGAGTATATTTGAGATTTTTTAATTTCTGCTGGAACCTGAACATTTTAGATCCGCGTGGGACCTCTGCCTCCCTCCACCAGTCCTGGATGTTTGCTTGGAAGTCCGAATGGTCAAGCCAAAAATGTTCAAACCTGAAAGGTTTCTTACCAGGTGTGGGTGGGACATCCATCCATAACTGTATGGGCCAATGATCTGAGCCAGAGAGGTTCAGAATAGTAGCTTCCATTGTCGTACCTTCCATCATAAGGGAATCAGAGATGAGGAAGCAGTCTAATTTGCAAGCATTTGGTGTATTCCGGTCCTTTTGTTTGTCCAAGTATAAGTACCATTGATGGTGTCCAAGTCAATGAGGTGAAGATCGTCAATGAGGTTTTTGAAATCACCGAAATATCGTTCCAGTCGTCTTGATCCCCCTTTTTTCTCCTCCAGGCCGCGAATGATGTTGAAGTCTCCACCGATAGTCCATTTGTTATACTGTGTTAGAGTAGATATATAATTCAAGATTTTGAGGAAGGCCTGCTTATCCCTTGGGCTGGTTGGACTGTATACATTAGTCAAGTATCCAGGCTTGTTTGAACCTATGCACCTGTAGTCCGCTGTGATGGACCATTTAGTGGTGAAGAAGTTTTCTAGTACCACCGCATTGGTGTTCCAAAGCATGTCCAATCCCTCGGAGGTACCTATGGTGTCAATTGAGCCCATGCCCCCTTGCTTCCAGTAATAGGGAAGAAACCTATCAATGTCTTCTAAAGTGCATTTTGTTTCCTGCAGCATTACTATGTTTGGTTTTTCTGCCATGATCAGATCCCGTAGCACTTTTTGCTTGCTACGTCCATTGAGGCCCCTGATATTCCAAGAGATGATCTTCATAATGATGGGGGGGAGGGGAGTGGAGGGAAGCTATCCAAAATCAAGTGGATTTGTCTCGAGTTTACCATGTAGTTGACTATTTCCTGTATGAGCTTATTAGTGGATTTCCTCCCTCTTTTTTTCTCGTCTTTCTGAGCTTTATTTGGGTTTTTTGATTGAGTACTCTGGATTCCTAAGGCTTTGCTGGCTCGGGCTGAGGACTCAGCTGAGGAGTTAAGAAAGACCTTGTGTATCTTCCTTAGTTGGTCTTTGGGTATGGTGTAGAGTTTTTGCTGCCTGTAAGCGTGCTCAAGGTGCTCCAGATCCACCCCTGCTAGGTCATGCTCCTCCAGCTCCATTTCCGCGTCCCCGTCCTCTGTCTCCTGTAGATCTTGTGGGTTCTGAGCCATGTTTGGGAGAGGGGGATCAGCATCCTTTCCTTTCTGGGGTAATTCAATTCCTTATCTTGGGTCTTCAAGTCCCAAGTTTAGAGTTGGTACGTTTGGGGTTGAGGGGGTAGTGTGATTTTTCGGTTGATCTTGCAAAATCGTGAACTTATTGCTAGTAGAGGGATCTTTACTTACTTGGGTTGGTTGTTTTCTTCCTCCTTGTCGTCTTTTCCCTGTTGGTTGTACAAAGTCATCCTTGTCTTTACCCTCCTTGTCTTTGCCGCTTTCAGAGTTCCTGTCTCTCTGAACCGTGTTGAGGGGGCATTCCCTGAAAAGATGACCGTGTTCATGGAATTTCCTGCATCGAAACGAAATGTGTTCATAGTCGATGGTTTGGGTCCAGTCTTTGTATTGATATTCTAATACGATGGTTCCTGGGAGTGGCTTAGCTATATTTAGATACACACAGATTCGTGCATAGGAGGTATAGCACCTTTGCTTGGTTGCTTCAGAAGATTTGACATAGATGGCAATGGTGTTGCCTATGCTGGATAGGACCTCTTCTAGCTAGAACTCTTGTGGGAGAGAGTATAGTCAGATCCATACAGGTGCATGAGCAAAGTCCTCCTTCTCTGGGATAAACTAACATAAACTTTTCTGTCTAGAACCGCATGAAG
Organism: Picea glauca; assembly: GCA_000966675.3. Taxonomy (NCBI): domain Eukaryota; kingdom Viridiplantae; phylum Streptophyta; class Pinopsida; order Pinales; family Pinaceae; genus Picea; species Picea glauca. The sequence continues at coordinate 9,689 of JZKD02S0522996.1, forward strand.
AGACCCGCCAAGTTGAAAAAATACGGCCCCCCATCAAAGATGCAGTTGCGATCCTCAAGGTTATGGAAGATGATTGTAAAAAACCCCTTGGATCCCAGTTGTAGCTCGTAATGACCTTTTGGCCTCCACCAATATTGTATCCATTTGATCAGATCCCACTCGAAAGGCTAGAGCCCCAGGAATTTTCCAACTAGGGCATAATCCCTCATATACTGTTTTTGCTCTTCTATGCGTGGTGAGATAATAACATACTTTGGGGCTTGTGATGCTTGTGGAATACATTTACCTGGCAACCAAGAAGTTGATGCAGTATAAGGGATGGCCTCTTTCTCTGGGTCAATGTCCATTTCTCAGTCCTTGAATGTGCCTTCCTCCATCAAATTTGAACACAGTTCTGACGGCGGCTCAAAGGATGGCCGTTTTATTCCCTCTGCAACATTCCCATTCGCCGTAGCTTGGCTGTAGGAGGTTCCCATTGGCCCTCCCTCCTTGCGATACATGAGCCCCAACGGGGCTACGGAAGGAGCCGTGCGGTTCCAAGTGACTGCAAAATCCTAGATTCGTGACTCAGAGAAATCCGATCATAATCGGACACACTATTCAAAGGTATGCGGGCTTGGCCCAGTTAATCTTTAAGTAGCTAGACCACGTCCTTACTCGGGTTTAAGCACAAGACCTGACCTTCATTGCAAGAACGACTTTACCATTGAGCCGCCTCCGCTGACCTTTTCACACCCTTCATATTACATTCCAAAATTTTCCCTATTTTAAACGGTATTATTTCCAATTTGTTTCAGTGCTTTAACATGTAGAAATTAGACCAAATTGACTTACAAATTCTTATGAATACCTATAGAAATATTTATNTTGGCTTCGCGGACAGTCGGGTTGCCCATCAAGAGGGTATCGTCCACAAACTGGCTGTGCGAAATAGGGGGAGAGATACCATGCAAGGGTAGACCTGTCAGAAGGTTATTTTCGACTGCGGCATGGGTTGAGCGGCTGAGACCTTCGACCAAGATGATGAAGAGGAAGGGGGAGAGAGGATCCCCCTGTCTAATTCCTCTTGAGGGGGAGAAGGGTCGGGACGGAACACCGTTGATGAGAAGTGAAAAGAAGGTCGAGGAGGTTAGATTCATTATCCAGCTCACCCAGCTCTGATCAAAGCCAAAAGCTAAGAGAATTTCTCACATAAAATCCCAGATTATCTTGTCAAAGGCTTTAGAGAGGTCTAATTTAAGGAGCATACCTGTAGTTTTGGTCTTTTGCAGAGAGTGAATCACTTCATGGGCTAGAATGACGTTGTCCAGGATTTGTCTTCCCTCCACATATCCTGATTGTTCCGGGGATATGATTGACAACAAGATAGGCTTGATTCTCTGGGCTATCACTTTTGTGAGCAGTTTGTATATGACATTGCACAGAGATATAGGCCTAAACTTCTTGGGATGATGTGCCTTACCCTCTTTGGGAACTAAGGTGAGGAAAGTAGCATTGAGGGCTTGGAGGACTTTTCCAGTGGCTCTGGAGTCTTCCAAAATTTTCCAAACCTATGTTCTGATCATCGGCCAGCAATGATGGAAAAAATCATTGGTGAATCCATCGGGGCAAGAAGCCTTTCATTTAGGTGTGTTCTGAAGCACCTCGTCCACTTCCTCGATTGTGATGGGCCGGAGAAGTGCTAAGTTTTTATCCTAGGTAACCAGGGAAGGCACATGCTGTGTAACTTTATTGATGGCCTCATGCCTGTCCGAAAGAGGTTCTGTAAGGAGATTTTGAAAATAATCTATCAAGGTGGTCTCCATGTCCTCATGGGAGTGAATGGATTCCCCCTCATCCGAGATAAGATGCGTGATCTTATTGGAGTGCCTCCTTTGGATGACAGTTCTTTGAAAGAATTTAGTGTTGCGTTCCCCTTCCTTGAGCCACTAGATGCATGATTTCTGCTTCCATAGGATTTCCTCTTGTCTTTTTCTGGCTTCGAGTTGTTGATTTATTTCTATTTCTTGGGCTTTTAGCTCATTGGTTAACCCATGCAATTTGATTTGGTGCTGGATCTCGCCCATTTGTTCTATCATCTTCTTTTGGGAGTTGAAGATATTTCCAAAGGTATGCTCGTTCCAGAGTTTAAGAGTATATTTGAGATTTTTTAATTTCTGCTGGAACCTGAACATTTTAGATCCGCGTGGGACCTCTGCCTCCCTCCACCAGTCCTGGATGTTTGCTTGGAAGTCCGAATGGTCAAGCCAAAAATGTTCAAACCTGAAAGGTTTCTTACCAGGTGTGGGTGGGACATCCATCCATAACTGTATGGGCCAATGATCTGAGCCAGAGAGGTTCAGAATAGTAGCTTCCATTGTCGTACCTTCCATCATAAGGGAATCAGAGATGAGGAAGCAGTCTAATTTGCAAGCATTTGGTGTATTCCGGTCCTTTTGTTTGTCCAAGTATAAGTACCATTGATGGTGTCCAAGTCAATGAGGTGAAGATCGTCAATGAGGTTTTTGAAATCACCGAAATATCGTTCCAGTCGTCTTGATCCCCCTTTTTTCTCCTCCAGGCCGCGAATGATGTTGAAGTCTCCACCGATAGTCCATTTGTTATACTGTGTTAGAGTAGATATATAATTCAAGATTTTGAGGAAGGCCTGCTTATCCCTTGGGCTGGTTGGACTGTATACATTAGTCAAGTATCCAGGCTTGTTTGAACCTATGCACCTGTAGTCCGCTGTGATGGACCATTTAGTGGTGAAGAAGTTTTCTAGTACCACCGCATTGGTGTTCCAAAGCATGGCCAATCCCTCAGAGGTACCTATGTTGTCAATTGAGCCCATGCCCCCTTGCTTCCAGTAATAGGGAAGAAGCCTATCAATGTCTTCTGAAGTGCATTTTGTTTCCTGCAGCATTACTATGTTTGGTTTTTCTATCATGATCAGATCCCGTAGCACTTTTTGCTTGCTATGTCCATTGAGGCCCCTGATATTCCAAGAGATGATCTTCATAATGATGGGGGGGCGGGGAGTGGAGGGAAGCTATCCGAAATCAAGTGGATTTGTCTCGATTTTACCATGTAGTTGACTATTTCCTGTATGAGCTTATTAGTGGATTTCCTCCCTCTTTTTTTCTCGTCTTTCTGAGATTTATTTGGGTTTTTTGATTGAGTACTCTGGATTCCTAAGGATTTGCTGGCTTGGGCTGAGGACTCAGCTGAGGAGTTAAGAAAGACCTTGTGTACCTTCCTTAGTTGGTCTCTAAGTATGGTGTAGAGTTTTTGCTACCTGTAAGCGTGCTCAAGGTGCTCCAGATCCACCCCTGCTAGGTCATGCTCCTCCAGCTCCATTTCTGCGTCCTCGTCCTCTGTCTTCTGTAGATCTTGTGGGTTCTGATCCATGTTTGGGAGAGGGGGATCAACATCCTTTCCTTGCTGGGGTAATTCAATTCCTTATCTTGGGTCTTTAAGTCCCAAGTTTAGAGTTGGTACGTTTGGGGTTGAGGGGGTAGTGTGATTTTTCGGTTGATCTTGCAAAATCGTGAACTTATTGCTAGTAGAGGGATCTTTACTTACTTGGGCTGGTTGTTTTCTTCCTCCTTGTCGTCTTTTCCCTGTTGGTTGTACAAAGTCATCCTTGTCTTTACCCTCCTTGTCTTTGCCGCTTTCAGAGTTCCTGTCTCTCTGAATCGTGTTGAGGGGGCATTCCCTGAAAAGATGACCGTGTTCATGGAATTTCCTACATCGAAACGGAATGTGTTCGTAGTCGATGGTTTGGGTCCAGTCTTTGTATTGATAATCTAATACGATGGTTCCTGGGAGTGGCTTAGCTATATTTAGATACACACAGATTCGTGCATAGGAGGTATAGCACCTTTGCTTGGTTGCTTCAGAAGATTTGACATAGATGGCAATGGTGTTGCCTATGCTGGATAGGACCTCTTCTAGCTAGAACTCTTGTGGGAGAGAGTATAGTCAGATCCATACAGGTGCATGAGCAAAGTCCTCCTTCTCTGGGATAAACTAACATAAACTTTTCTGTCTAGAACCGCATGAAGAGACCCGCCAAGTTGAAAAAATACGGCCCCCCATCAAAGATGCAGTTGCGATCCTCAAGGTTATGGAAGATGATTGTAAAAAACCCCTTGGATCCCAGTTGTAGCTCGTAATGACCTTTTGGCCTCCACCAATATTGTATCCATTTGATCAGATCCCACTCGAAAGGCTAGAGCCCCAGGAATTTTCCAACTAGGGCATAATCCCTCATATACTGTTTTTGCTCTTCTATGCGTGGTGAGATAATAACATACTTTGGGGCTTGTGATGCTTGTGGAATACATTTACCTGGCAACCAAGAAGTTGATGCAGTATAAGGGATGGCCTCTTTCTCTGGGTCAATGTCCATTTCTCAGTCCTTGAATGTGCCTTCCTCCATCAAATTTGAACACAGTTCTGACGGCGGCTCAAAGGATGGCCGTTTTATTCCCTCTGCAACATTCCCATTCGCCGTAGCTTGGCTGTAGGAGGTTCCCATTGGCCCTCCCTCCTTGCGATACATGAGCCCCAACGGGGCTACGGAAGGAGCCGTGCGGTTCCAAGTGACTGCAAAATCCTAGATTCGTGACTCAGAGAAATCCGATCATAATCGGACACACTATTCAAAGGTATGCGGGCTTGGCCCAGTTAATCTTTAAGTAGCTAGACCACGTCCTTACTCGGGTTTAAGCACAAGACCTGACCTTCATTGCAAGAACGACTTTACCATTGAGCCGCCTCCGCTGACCTTTTCACACCCTTCATATTACATTCCAAAATTTTCCCTATTTTAAACGGTATTATTTCCAATTTGTTTCAGTGCTTTAACATGTAGAAATTAGACCAAATTGACTTACAAATTCTTATGAATACCTATAGAAATATTTATGCTTTGTGTACTATAGGTTTTCCTGTAGAGAATTTTGCAATTTTTTCGATTATAGTTCATACATAATTACATCCCAAGTATTTGAGTACCCGGATATCATAAATGTTTAATACTTTCATATATAATAATTTTTGTACTTGTCATGCCCTGTACATAGTGAGTTGTAATATGATTTTTTATTTCTATTCTACCTCTATCCCCAATGAAAATCTTCCATCATTTCTACCAGTCCATTTATTACAGTATTATAGTTGTTCTTATAACAATAATCCCTACTATGTTCCTACAGTTTTGTGAAAAACAGAGATCAATCGGTTTTCGGTGATTACAAATGCCAAACACAAAAAACAAAAGACCACGTTGATTGCCGAAACGCAAAATGCGGAAAGACTGTGTGCCCCGCACTTCGGGGTTCAGGGTTCGGGATTTCATCATTTCAAATGTCCAAACACCAACACACAACAACTCCTGAATTGCAAAAGTGAAAGGAATGTGGAACCAACACTTCAGGGTTTCGGGGTTCAGGATTTCGCGATTTCAAAAGACAAACACCAACACACAACTACTCCTGAATTGTGAAAAGTGAAAGGAATGTAGGACCAGCACTTCGGGGTTTTGGGGTTCGGGATTTTTCGATTTCAAAAGCCAAACACCAACACACAACAACTCCCGAATTGTGATAAGTGAAAGGAATGTGGGACCAGTACTTCAGGGTTTCGAGGTTCGGAACTTCAGGGTTTATAAACACCTGATGCACAAACAAAAGACATAAGAAATGTTGAAATATCAATTATGTATTGTCTTATAACAGAGTAGYGAACTTATTCAACTTCATTTGGTTCGATAACAGGGTTTAAGGAGAGTTTCRGACTCTTCGATTTAATAATTTTCTTTATACAATAGGTATATGGTTACCTATTGGCATCGTTTGTTTGTTCAAGTGCTATGACCATGAATCTTTGTATAAGTGGGGTTTCTATTGCAACCATTAGATATTCATTTAATAAAACCTATACATGGTACTAAATGCAACCATATTGATGTATATCGTATATAAATACATATATAAGTCTATATGTAAAATGATAAAAGACTTGATAAACTTCAATTATTCATAGATAGGTCTCTCTAATATTTCAACTACAGAAATACACATACATTTGTAGACAGATCTGTTCCTTCAAGTTCATTTACACCCAGATGGATTTTGCCTAGNGATATCATAAATGTTTAATACTTTCATATATAATAATTTTTGTACTTGTCATGCCCTGTACACAGTGAGTTGTAATATGATTTTTTATTTCTATTCTACCTCTATCCCCAATGAATATCTTCCATCATTTCTACCAGTCCATTTATTACAGTATTATAGTTTTTCTTATAACAATAATCCCTACTATGTTCCTACAGTTTTTTGAAAAACAGAGATCAATCGGTTTTCGGTGATTACAAATGCCAAACACAAAAAACAAAAGACCACGTTGATTGCCGAAACGCAAAATGCGGAAAGACTGTGTGCCCCGCACTTCAGGGTTCAGGGTTCGGGATTTCATGATTTCAAATGTCCAAACACCAACACACAACAACTCCTGAATTGCAAAAGTGAAAGGAATGTGGAACCAACACTTCGGGGTTTCGGGGTTCAGGATTTCGCGATTTCAAAAGCCAAACACCAACACACAACTACTCCTGAATTGTGAAAAGTGAAAGGAATGTAGGACCAGCACTTCGGGGTTTTGGGGTTCGGTATTTTTCGATTTCAAAAGCCAAACACCAACACACAACAACTCCCGAATTGTGATAAGTGAAAGGAATGTGGGACCAGTACTTCAGGGTTTCGAGGTTCGGAACTTCAGGGTTTATAAACACCTGATGCACAAACAAAAGACATAAGAAATGTTGAAATATCAATTATGTATTGTCTTATAACAGAGTAGTGAACTTATTCAACTTCATTTGGTTCGATAACAGGGTTTAAGGAGAGTTTCGGACTCTTCGATTTAATAATTTTCTTTATACAATAGGTATATGGTTACCTATTGGCATCGTTTGTTTGTTCAAGTGCTATGACCATGAATCTTTGTATAAGTGGGGTTTCTATTGC
>JZKD02S0523018.1:5420-16706 GCA_000966675.3 Picea glauca
TTACTCATCAAATGTTATCTAGGAAATAATAAAATAATTAACAACAAAAAGGAATAAGATTATAACAACGAGACAACCTGAAGTAATACCACAATATCCTAGATAACAAAAAAAAGAAGATTAACTAGTAAAGCAAACAATCATTCACCGAAAGTATCTAGCAATTCATTCAACCAAATAAGATAATTTAACAATATTCAAGTTCTTATTAGATGTCTGTAACATTTAATTAGTTGTATAATAATCCATGTTGATGAATAAATACACAAAAATTCAGTGAAAATTCATTGGCTCATTTAGAGCTTCTAAATTAAGCTTCAAAATAGTTTTCAGCTACAATAATTCAAAAATATTTCTACAATCCATTGACCATTTTTTTTTGGTCAATCGGTCTATTTATTCAACTTTAAAACTAAAAATAGTAAATTCTACTTAAGAAAAAATAGAAGTATCTAAAAAAAAATGTGCACACTAAGATGACTCATGTTGATTGGGTGACTCAACCAATTGCATGCTCCCCATCATAGGCAACCCATCGTGCGAATAAATCCTCACACATATGCATGTAAAGAAACCTATGTTGATCCATTAGAAAGCTAAGGGTTTCCTTCATCTCTATGAAATGATGCATCTACTTCTTTATCCTCAGAATCAACTACTCCAGTCTATCAACTTTCTTGACTCTAGTGATCAAAAAATTATGCAAGTGGACATTTTCTACTGTAGTGATTCTTTTGATGTCTTCCTTGTGTTTCTAGGAAACTTCCTGGAACTTAGACATTACTTCCGCAAACCCATGAAAATCCTCTGGTGGTCCAAAATTTGACAATTGGAGATCGTTCATTGTTGTATAGATATTTTCCCAAGATTTAAGGCAAGTTGATCATTGTTCCTCTATTCACATCCTTTGTTTCTCAGCTAAATTCACCCAGTACTGAGAAAATCCATGCATCCTCGCTATATTGTCATTAGTCAAACTTTGGATGCCATGGTCTTCCTCACCTTAGGATTTATGGATTTCTTTGATATATTTTATTTGATCTACGGCCCCGACTCCTTTTTTCACTCCATTTGAGCATTTCCTTATGTGATACACAAAATAACAATGTCTCGTCTAGGAATATTTCAACCTTTTTTCATAAATGTATCCCTCACCAACTTATACTAGTTTTGTTCTTCTAAAATGTCCTCCTTCAGAATTGATACAGATTCTATGGTATCTTTATAATAGTGTACCTAATCCCTGATAGTTTCCAATTCTTTTTTGATTTCTCCGACTTCCCTTTCCTCTACTTCATCCCTGTCTATGGTAGCATGTTAAATGGCCACTCATACACCTAGCAGTTCACTTAAATCATCCCTATTGGTTCCGAACATTATTTCTTCAGATGTACATAACATAGCACTATCTACAATAATCTTATGTTTTCTTTGTGTCCTTATTACAATGGATTGCCTCTTTTTTTCATAGACAATGGACTCTACATCAAAAACCTCATCTAATTGTTCTGGAATCAATTGATCACCATAGGATAAAATGTTTTCTAAGCTACCTAGGGTATGGAATTGTTCCATAGAAGGTGATTTTTCTTTTTCTCTTGCTTCAGATTGCTTCTCAACTGTTTTTTTCCCCTTTTCTATTGCATGGTCTTTTCTTGATATATCATTTTGTATTGATGTTGATGGACCTATTGGTTGTTGATCCTCCCCTAATCCCTCAGTTGTGGAAGGTGTAGTAGCATCCTTGACTTGGGTCTAAATATGAATTCATGTTTTACTGACTACTTTAGATGTAGTTTCCTCTTTCTTCTCAGGTTCTAGGGTTGTACCATCCTCCTCAAATCTCTCAGCAATCTTATTTTTTGTGATCTCTTGAGATAGTTACCTTATGGGTTCTTGGGAAGCTTCTCTAGTTGGTTCTTGAGCAGCTCCTTTAATGCTTGAATCTTGAGATTTTTATTTTTCAATACCCCTAGGCGGAACCCCAAGTTGTAATTGTACATATGTTTTATAGGCTAGTGAGACATGATGTTTTGGGCCAAAGTGCCTTTGTATTTTTTGGGAGGCTAGAGTTCCTATGTGATTTAGGCCAGTGAGCCTATGAGTACGTTGAATGGCCAACGAACCTAAAAATGTGATATGTAATCACACTTGGATATATTAATAAAATACATCACTACTATAGACCAAGTCAGACGAAATAGTATGGGAGGCTAGGACTCCACAAGAGGGAAAGGGGGGATAGGGATTAAGAAAAATGGGCTAATTCAAGGGGGATTAATCCAAGGGAATATTATAATATATTCCTAAATTCCTAAGTCTTATGATATAATTTTATCCTAAGTTCCTAAGTGGAGGAACGAATTACCAGGTGGGGGTCAAGGTAGTTCCTTGACTGGTAAGTGTCAAAAAGGTAACATGCATATATAATGTTGGGTTTTAGTGTAATTGTCATCATTGACTCAAAAATTATTTCCATCATTCTTATCATTTCCTGGTGTGTGTGTGAGAGAGGGAGGTGAAGTTGTTGTTACCATGTAAATCATTGGGAATCAGTTTCCCTGTGTGTTGGCCTAGTGGGTGCCATAACACTTTGAGGGAAACCTTGTGTTCCAAGTGCCATAATGCTATGAGACTTCATGGCTAGCCTGTTGTTGAATCCGTGGAAGGGAAGTGGGACAACCAAAGGACTGTGGAGAAGTGAAGGGGTACACTTCCTTGGGTGGAATAGGTTGTGGGGAATCATAGGTTGTGACGGGGAACTATTGTTAGAGTTGGTGTCATTGGCTTTGTCTTGTTTTGTGTAGTGTTGTATGATCTTAGTGGGATTGGTGAGAGTACCTTTAACCTGGTGGAGTTATATAGATTGGATCATTATATTATTATTCATCTATCTCAATGATTCTGGAGTAGAAAAAAATGGAGGAATCAGCTTGCAGGGTCATTATAGTGGCAAGTCCTAGTTTGGAAAATTGGAGTCTAGAACCTTCCAGAGTCATTTTGAGGAATTAAATGATATTTTTGGGGGTTCTAGTGTCCAAATATTATGCACACCCCCTTAATGGTGTTCTACACTCTAATACCTTTCCAACGGTGTAGACCATGCGTCAATCGAAGCTTGTATGCAAATGTTATGCCTCCCACAAGTTGACTTATCATGTTGACAACCATGGTACGAGAGGATGCCATGTTATCCCCTATTACTCATGCATATGGGGCTATCCACGTGAGGAATTTCAAGAATATTATAGAAGTTCCAAAACCTTATCACAATTGAAGGTTCAGGAAGTCAAAATCCTAACACCTAGACAACTATCAGGCTTTGTTAAATATCAAGCCACTAGGAGGAGAAGGGGTTCAATTCTATGTTATTGTATTTTGTTCCATACCAGGGAAAAACAAATAGGAGTGGAAAATTAGAGAGCATAACAAAGGGGGTTAATGTTTTGTAGCAGCCTATTAGGCCACAGGTCTAAGGTAATTGATTTGGATTATTTTGAGATCGACATGAAGAAAAAATATAACCGATATATAACAAGGAAATACACAGAGATAATGTGGAGAACATGGAAATATAGTGAAAACCAACTTCTATTAATGAACAAGAGAGAAAAACATTGTAGAACACAAACTGGCAGAATGGGGTAGCCTATCTCTGAAAGTAAAGAGATGTTAGTTACGCTTCATTTGTAACAAGCTTTACATCACACCATTGCATGCTTAAAGGGCCTCCTTCACCTCAATTATATATGAGAGAGTGAGAGGAGAATAATTCTCGTGATGCATGTGGGATAAAATGGACCAAGTTTATAAAATTCCATAAGCATGTAAAACACTAGGACTTCCCAGGCGGTCACTCATCCTGGTACTACTCTAGCCTGAGCACGCTTAACTGCACAGTTCTAATGGGATCTGTTGCATTAATGCTATGTTGTAGGCATGCACATAATACCATTAGGAAATCGTTACATTTTTTTTGTAATTAACAAATGAATATGGAATTACATTCCACTCTGCATCAAAAGGGTGAATATCATGGTTTATCAAAACCACACGCTCAAAATGGTGATTCGGTGGAAAATGTGGATGGCCACCGAGATCCATATAGATCATTCCTCCCCCCTTAGGAAGCAATGGTCCCCATTGCATCAAGTTCCCTTGGGAGACGGGGAGACTTCTACTAAATCTGAAGCTTGGTGTGTTGCTTTCCTTGTTGAAGAATTTGTCATGTTTAGCTTGTTGAATGTTGTCATGAACCTATTGTTGGAGGGGTTGGATCCATTCAACCAATCTAACTGCATGATCTACCTGAGTGTGGGAGGAATCTGTCGATGAAGATGCAACATGAAGAGTTTGAAGGGTTTTGTTATAACCTTACTTAACTGGGCAGTGTGGAAGCACCCCCGTAGGTGCAACAAGAACATATTGGTACTCTTCTACAATCTTGTCGATCTGATTTTGTTGGATAGAAAGGTCTTGGGTTGAGGATGCAGTGGTTGCAATGTCCTTTTGTTCACCTTTTGATCAGATTTTGAAGAGGCTAAACTTTGCAGTATGAGAGATTACTTTGTGGCATTGTTTTGGTGGGACAATAGTTGGAACTACCTTTGGTATCCTGTATAGCTGACCCCCTAGAGTAACAATGATGCTACGGGGTCGAGACTCATAAACAACATGACACCTCCACATATATGTTTGGCCTAATAGAACATGACGGACTTCTAGTGGGGAAATATCACACAATAATTCATCCTTCAAGGGCTTGATATCGTAGGACAGGTGACATTATTGGCTCACATGAAGATATTGAACCTAACGAAGCCACCCTATGTTGTATGGTTGTGGGTGTGGTGTTGTTGGGAAATCCAACTTCTTGAAAACCTTTGTTGAGATGTTGTTCTTTTGGCTTCCGCTATCAACAATAAAATGCAGTGGGGTCCCCTTCACCCACATCTATGAATGGAAGATGCGTTCCCCCTCCTCAGGATCCTCTTCTGGTTGGATTGTTGCAATTTTGACAGTAGCAGTGGGTTCTACATCAATGATCTGTCTCCTTTTATTATTTTATGAATCAATGTCCAAGTCGAGGTTCATCTCTTTGTCTTTGATCTTGGCCACTAGTTTTTGTATTAAGCGACATTCATCGATGTTGTGCCAAGGGTTGTTGTGGAACTCACACCACTTTCTGGTGTATTTCTTAGACTTCTTGTTACCCTTCTTTTCCTGCATTTGGGACTAGATCTCTTGAGGTTGGACTTCCTTGCTCTGTCCTTCATTATGTGAGTTAGAGTTTCCTTTTCCATGCTTTTCCCACTTACTCCGATGCTTGAATTTATGCTCAATTTTGACTGCATATCGATAAGCATCTCCCAGTGAGGAGATGTCCAAGAAATCCATCTATGTTTGCATGTACGTGTGTAGACCACTGCAGTACTTCAAAACCAAGTTTCTCTTAGAGTCTTTGATGCCCAGTTTTTAGTGCAAGGTATGAAAGATGTTGGTATACTCCAACATTGTCTGGTGTCTTTTCTGATGTAGAGTTTTCCATCTCATGTATTGGTCATCATAGTTTCCAACAAGGTAGAACTCCTCCTTTAGGGAATCTACAAAGGCTGCACAAGTTGGTTCTCTCCCAAATAGTGTAGATTCATCTGCAGTGTACCTCTCCCAGTTACCTTCAGACCAAGATCTAACATGGGGAAGGGATTTAAGAAGCAAGAAGGTGATCTTTTCACTGTCAGGAAAATTTTGGACAGAGTAATAACCTTATAGAAGATCCAACCATTTTTTTAGAGCATCTGCATCTTCAAATAAGTGGATATCAAAATTGGCTTGTACCTTGAAGGATATCGCACTTGCGAAATTTCTTCTTGTTGAATATCCCTCAGTCGCCGCCATTGGTAGTCTTCAAAGGATATGAGAAAAATTTTACATCATCGCGTTCCTCTGTCACATGAGGGATTCCTCGAGCAACGCCTTGAAAGGATCTCCTGCTTTGTCATCTCTCTTTTCTTATGTCATGGGAGGTCGCTTGGGATGGTGAGAGCAGTTTTCCTCAAGTGAAACTAGCTCGAGACCCAACTCTCTATACCCTAACCTCGTGAGGGACTTTCTCTGAGAAATGACAAGGAAAAACCTTCTATGATGCCACTGATCCAAATTATTTTGAGAACAACATGAAGAAAAAAATATAACCGATATATAACAAGGAAATACACAAATATAATGTGGAGAACAAAGAAATATAGTGAAAACCAACTTCTATTAATGAACAAGAGAGAAAAACATTGTAGAACACAAACTGGTAGAATGGGGTAGCCTATCTTTGAAAAGAAAGATATGTTGGATAYGCTTCATTCGCAACAAGATTTACATCACACTCCATTGCATGCTTAAAGGGCCTCCTTCACCTCAATTATATATGAGAGAGTGAGAGGAGAACAATTCCCATGATGCATGTGGGATAAATTGGACCAAGTTTATAAAATTCCATAGGCATGTAAAACACTAGGACTTCCCATGCGGTCACTCATCCCGATACTACTCTAGCCTGAGCGCACTTAACTGCAGATTTCTAATGGGATCTATTGCATTAATGTTATGTTGTAGGCATGTACATAAGACCATTATGAAATCATTACATGTTGTTTGTAATTAACAAATGAATATGGAATTACATTCCATTCCCCATCAAAAGGGTGAATATCATGGTTTATCAAGACCACAATCTCAAAATGGTGATTCAATGGAAAATGTGGATGGCTACTGAGATCCATCTGGATCATTCCTCCCCCCTTAGGAAGAAATGTTCCCCATTGCATCAAGTTCCCTTGGGAGACGAGGAGACTTCTACTAAATCTTAAGCTTGGTGCATTGCTTTCCTTGTTGAAGAAGTTGTCATGTTTATCTTGTTGAAGGTTGTCATGAACCTATTGTTGGAGGGGTTGGATCCGTTCAACCAATCTAGATGCATGATCTACCTGAGTGTGGGAGGACTCCGTCGGTGAAGATGCAACATGAAGAGTATGAAGGGTTATGTTATAACCTTACTTAACTGGGCAGTGTGGAGGCACCCATGTAGGTGCAACAATAACATATTGGTACTCTTCTACAATCTTGTCGATCTGCTTTTGTTGGATAGAAAGGTCTTGGGTTGAGGCTGCAGTGGTTGCAATGTCCTTTTGTTTACCTTTTGATCGGATTTTGAAGAGGCTAAACTTTGCAGTATGAGAGATTACTTTGTGGAATTGTTTTGGTGGGACAATAGTTGGAATTACCTCTGGTATCCTGTATAGCTGACCCCCCAAGGTAACAATGATGCTATGGGGTCGAGACTCATAAAAAACACAACGCCTCCACATATATGGCTGGCCTAATAGAACATGACAGACTTCCAATGGGGAAATATCAAACAGTACTTCATCCTTGAAGGGCTTAATGTTGTAGGACAGGTGACATTGTTGGATCACATGAAGATCTTGACCCTAGCGAAGCCAATCGATGTTGTATGGTTGTGGGTGTGGTGTTGTTGGGAAATCCAACTGCTTGAAAACCTTTTCTGAGATGATGTTCTTTTGGCTTCCGCTATCAACAATAAAATGTAGTGGGGTCCCCTTCACCCACATCTATGAATGGAAGAGGCTCTCCCCCTCCTCAGGATCCTCTTCTGGTTGGATTGTTGCAATTTTGACAGTAGTAGTGGGTTCTACATCAATGATCTGTCTCCTTTTATTATTTTATGAATCAATGTCCAAGTTGAGGTTCAACTCTTTGTCTTTGATCTTGACCACCAATTACTGTATTAAGCGAAATTCATCAGTGTTGTGCCAAGGGATGTTGTTGAACTCACACCACTTTCCGGTGTATTTCTTAGACTTCTCGTTACCCTTCTTTTCCTGCATTTGGGACTGGATCTCTTGAGGTTGGCCTTCTTTGCTCTGTCCTTCATTATGTGATTTATAGTTTCCTTTTCCATGCTTTTCCCACTTACTTTGTTGCTTGAATTTATGCTCAATTTTGACTACATATCAATAAGCATCTCCCAGTGAGGAGATGTCCAAGAAATCCATCTGTGTTTGCATGTACGTGTGTATACCACTGTAGTACTTCAAAACCAGGTGTCGCTCAGAGTCTTTGTTACCCAGTTTTGAGCGCAATGTATGAAAGATGTTGGTATACTCCGGCACCGCCTGGTCTCTTTTCTGATGTAGAGTTGTCCATCTCATGTATTGGTCATCATAGTTTCCAACATGGTATAACTCCTCCTTTAGAGCATCTACAAAGGTTGCACAAGTGGGTTCTCTCCCAAATAGTGTAGATTCATCCACAGTGTACCTCTCCCAGTAACCTTCCCACCAAGATCTAACATGGGGAAGGGATTTAAGGAGTGTGAAGGTGATCTTTTCACTATCATGAAAATTTTGGACAGAGTAAAAACCTTCTAGTAGATCTAACCATTTTTCTAGAGCATCTGCATCTATTTGGCCTTCAAAAAAGGGGATATCATTATTGAATTGTACCTTGAAGGGTGCCTCACTTGAGAAATTTCTTCTTGTCAAAGATGCCTCAGTCACTGCCATCGGTAGTCTTCAAAGGATCTGAGAAAATTTTTCCATCATCGCGTTCCTCTGTCACACGAGAGCTTCCTCGAGCAACGTCTTGGAAGGATCTCCTGCTTTGTCATATCCCTTTTCTTCTGTCATGGGAGGTTGCTTGGGATGGCGAGAGCAGTTTTCCTCAAGTGAAACTAGCTCGAGACCCAACTCTCTATACCTTGACCTTGTCGGTGACATGCTCTGAGAAATGACAAGGAACAACCTTCTATGATGCCACTGATCCAGATTATTTTGAGAACGACATGAAGAAAATATAACTGATATATAACAAGGAAATACACAAAGATAATGCGGAGAACACAGAAATATAGTGAAACCCAACTTCTGTTAATGAACAAGAGAGAAAAACATTGTAGAACACAAACTGGTAGAATGGGGTAGCCTATCTCTGAAAAGAAAGAGATGTTGGATACGCTTCATTCGCAACAAGATTTACATCACACTCCATTGCATGCTTAAAGGGCCTCTTCACCTCAATTATATATGAGAGAGTGAGAGGAGAACAATTCCCATGATGCATGTGGGATAAATTGGACCAAGTTTATAAAATTCCATAGGCATGTAAAACACTAGGACTTTCTGGGCAGTCACCCATCCCAATACTACTCTAGCTTGAGCGCACTTAACTATGGATTTCTAATGGGATCTGTTGCATTAATGCTATTCTATAGGCATGTACATAAGACCACTAGAAAATCATTACATGATGTCTGTAATTAACAAATGAAGATGACATTACATTTCATTCCCCATCAAAAGGATGAATATCATGGTTTATCAAAACCACGGGCTCAAAATGGTGATTCAGTGGAAAAGGTGGATGGCCACCGAGATCCATATGGATCAGTAACTCCAGAGCGAGTGCCTTCTCTGTTGCATTTGCATTATTTCCATACTAGAGAAAAGAGAGAAGAACAACCTTACCTTCTAGTTGGGTTTTCTTCTATAAGGGTTTCTCAGAGAAAAAAAAATTACATTATTTTGTGGATGGTGTGTGATTGTACTTTATTGTTCTCTATTTTCTGCATTTTATGTATTTCATGCATAATCAGAAAATCAGTCACTAAATATTTTGGAATCTAAAGGAATTTAACCTTCATAGTGTAGATTTCAGTTTTATTTATTAGATATGTTGTGATGAATAGTTCCAGTGGAATATCCATGACATTTTACATATCATAGAGTCATAGCCCCAGCTCGGGGGTGACCTGTTGTTGATATTAAATGAACAACAAAGTCTATGGCTAGGAGAAATGTCTGAGGTCTGCATGCAGTTGGTGATTTACATCAAAATAAAAGTGTTCTTTTATGTGTGTTTACATGATGATTATTGTGTGCAATATGTTTAATTTTGTTTGTTGTAATTGTACATAATTATGCATGGAATGTATGTTGTGAGGACTGCATAATTGTTGCATATGCAGGGCATATTAAGGCAGTTGGAACCAGAAGCTTGGACATGGGTTTGGGTATGAGCCTTCAGTATGGATAGTTTAATTAATTAAATGGTATAAAAGAACTAACGTACCAAATTGGAGAAAACTATGAAATTCAGTGCATGACAGAGTCGAGTGTTTAGTGACGGTGCCCAGGTGGGGTCTTGCGTACATTATATATTCAATGCCTAGTTCAACTTCATTATCTATGAGAGTCTTAGTATTAATCACCTCATCCTCTTCCTCTTGTGTCAAATCTATTATGTCTCGAGGAGGGATCCCAGTAGAATGAGAATATGTCAGCTTCTTAGTAGGCTTCTCGGTGAGTTGTTGTGATTTATCCAATTCATGTGATCTCTTTTCTTCTTCCTATCTCTTCAACAATTCTTGTGCTTTCGTTTCTTCTTCTATCCTCTTTAACAACTCTTGTTCTTCCTTGTAATCATTTTCCAATTCTTTCTTACTTTTCCCCTCGCACTATTTCTTCCATTGTTCTTCCAAGGCCTTTCTTCTTTGTTCCACCTCTTCTTCTGTTATTTTTTTATCGATCTCATCTTGAGCAACCTCTTCTCCACAATTTTTTCTCAAATCCTCCTCGGTCTTGCGCTGAAGCTCCTTTTCATGAAGTACCCCATTTTTCTCTTCTTGAATGGCCTATTGTTATACTTCTCACTTCAGTATGATTTATTCATCTCTTCTAGCCTCTTTTGCTTCCATTTCATCGGTAACTCCCTGAGTTAAAACCTCCATCTGTTGATCTAGAGATAGAATTTTGAAAATTGTGAGACCACGGGTATCTTTCCTCTCCAAAACTTGGCCCCGATTTTGTGTATCCTTTGTAAACGCTTTGTCCTGCCATTTTTCATGAGAATGTGTCCAATTGTAAGTGGCCTTCTCAACATGTTTGGGCACCAAAAATTTAGGATCATGTCTTATGAATATGTCAGGATCAAACCTATACTCCACATGAATCAAAACCTCCTGCCTAGATTTTGGGGTGTCTTTAAAAAATTAATACCCAAGCTAGAAACCATAAAGAATGAATTTTGAAGGTCATATTCTTATCTTTGATCAAAGAAGCATTGAAGCCTTGAAGAATAGTCTAGTAGAAAATTCCCCCTAGAACAACCTTGTCAAGGATATGTGCGGGAAAACATAGGAGGACCAATTGCTCTAAAAATCCTGATACAAGTGTATTTCTCTTCAATGTAACAGTTACCAATATGTGAGAGAAT
>JZKD02S0523029.1:0-16706 GCA_000966675.3 Picea glauca
TGTTGGAACCCTGGTTACTAATGAAGGAAGAAGGCTTGGGCACATTCAAGAGAAACAATTAGTTTCATGTGCACTGATTTGGAATCATGATTAGCATGTAACATGAAGCATAGTCCTACTGTAAGATTGAACGAGGAGGAATAAGCCATATGATTATGCTAAAATAATAATTATGGACAAAGAATCTGTATGGTAATAAGTAGGTTGAATTCGAGCACACCTTGGCGAGAGTGCCTAACCTGAAAAGTGATAATCTGAAATCAATACAAGGGATAATTATGTGTGAGTGTGGCCATGGACATTGGCACATTGATTAAATTCACTTAATGTTTAATTTCATCTGGAAAGGTTGATATATTGAACTGATGCATGTGTAAGGAATGAAATTTCCTTTTTATTTATATCCATGAATAGATAAAAAAGTGAATTGATTGTTAGCATGCACAATTTAAGAATTGTTTGTGATGACATTATAAAGGTGCAATGAAAATATATGTGCATGGGAAACTAACAATTTGCTTGGCTGATTGAAGTTGAAAGTGTATGAAGAAAAGAGTCTTCGATATGGCAAGTGCTATAAGTCCATAAGGAAGACTAATTACCTGCTGAGCCAAACCACAAGGAACAATATTTTATTTGAAGCGAATGCATTTGATTGTTAGTGTGCACAGTATTGAAATTGTTTGTGGACCATTACAAGTGTGCAATGAACATATAATGTGCATGAGAACTAACAACTTGTTTGGCTGAGGAATCTTGAAATTGCAGGAACCAAAAGGGTCTTGGATATGGTGGTGTTGTAAGTCCAAAAGGAAGACCAAAATTGCCTGTTGAGCCAAACTGCTATGGGGAGGAAAGTCCCATAATTGGTGGATCTGGTTCTGTGTGGAACAGATCTGGAAAAAAAAAGTGGAATTTGGATATATGTGGGTGACAGATTTACAAGAAAAGTTTTGAATTTAGAATTTATGATGATGTCTCATGAATTTATGTATACCTGTTATACAGGTGAGACAAACAGATATGTCTAGAAAGGACAAATGAAGGATGTCAACTGAAAAACATGAAAGAGGCCACTGTTGAGACATGGGAACCCTGTGGTAAGTCATTATTGCCTGGAATATGTTTTGTTGAGGTAACAAAATCCAGAGGGATGCCTTGACAGAGAAATTCCGAGGGACACCTTGAATGTAAGGCTCAATGAAGTCTCTGGAATTCTTCCTGTGCGAGAAAACCTTGGCAAGGAAAGATGGATCACCTAAGGAAATGCATAGCAGAGAAGGGGATGCTTGAGGTTGGTCATGGAGGGTGAGTGATCGCAAGGAAGAGGAGACTCTGATAGTTCTTGTAAACTATTGAATGGGATAATGCACACAATGGGTATATCAAGGAAAAAAAGTGAGCCTGGATAACAAGACAACCATGTGGATACAAATCCACAAACTGTGGAGATAAGTATTGTGCTAGATTATGAAATTTTCTTAGAAATTTTATGCAATAGTAAAATGTTTTCGCATGAGACTATGATTAATGTGCTTGTTGTCCAAGAATTATTGAAGGTAGGTGACGAATATTAAGAGCTTGAAAAAGGACATGACTGAGGACGAAGATCAAGAATTTTAAAGTGGCTGAATGAGAAAGGCATGACAGGTGTTTCTGAGAAAGAACATCGAGGACGTTATTCCTTTTAAGGGGGAGGGAATTGTAACACCCCTGTTTCCCCCAACTTGTAATTAATCATTAATTAGGATTACTATGTTGTGGCACATGAATAGTGTAAATGTATTATTGTTTAATTGCCAAATAACTGACTGTGGGGGTGAATCCTTGAAATTACTAGCCATGATATCACTAGAGGAAAGAATGGGAAAGCTATAGAGAGGGTTCATTATGAAAAATGACCCCAAATTTTCCCTTTGATGAGGATAATAAACCTCCTCCAGTTCCCAAGGAGGAATCAGATAATGAAAAAAGGACAGGTGGTTGAACCATCAACCACCCATGAATGGAAGCATGGTATGGCTGAATAAGGTCAACCCAAAGTACCACAGGGTCCTGCAGACCCAAACTGGCCTGATTTTCCTTTTTACAAAAGGAACAAGATAGGCGGAGAACCTTCATGAAGGGGGGGAGAAAACAGACAGAAGAAAACACAGGGGAAGAGATGAGTGGAAAATGTGCAGATCTTTCCATTAGAGAACAAGTAGAAGGCCACAATATTGATGCTAAGGGAACATTTGATAAACCCCATTGAGGTTGTGACAAAGAAGAAAATATATAAGAGTTTTCATAGAATGAGACCTGATCATAAGGTCGCGAGATTGATGTTGAGGAAGCATCTAATAAACCTCACAGAAGATGTGAAAGAGAAAGGATCTGTGAGAATTGGCATAAATTTCCTAATGATATCATGGCTTGGCACGAGTGTGGATAGAGCACTAAGAATGAATTCCTTTGATACTATGGTTGGGTGGAAATGCAAACACCCACAGTCAGTTACTTGGATGCAACCTGTAATAGATAAAAATTCTCATATCCCGTGTAATTGAACTGTAACTGTAGATTAAAGTTAGATATCCTATGAATGTTTCAGGGATGTGCATGTTTTCTTAATGGTTATACTATATCCCTTTAATTATTCCTGATTGTGTATTTAAGAAAGTAAGGAATTATCTGGCTTGTACACATAAATGCTTGAGCCCTGTGGTGGCTCAAGTTAAAATAAATGAACTATGAGTTCGTCGACCTTGGGCATAGTTTCACGTGTGCATGTCGACACTCCCAGTTGTTATGAGTCTCCTGGAGGAAGGAGTATGTTAATATAAAGAGAGGTAGTGCATGTATGCAAAGGCTCTCTTCAAGGCAGGCAAAGACCGAGAACCTCTTAAGTTCTAGAGTTGATGAATAAGTGCAAGGGGTGTGCGAAACAATTCCTCTAAGTGTTAAGATCAAGAGAAATAGCGCAAAGTGACTAAGTAGTTTAGAGTTGATGAATCTTAGGAATGGTAGTGAGATTCAAGTCTCAAAAGGGAGTATCCTTTCATTTGGAAGATGAAGGGATGAGATTAGTTCAGGAGGATTCGAAGATCTTTACAATTGTCGGATCTGGAGAAGGGACGTGGATGCTAATCCTTCGAGCCCTTCAAACTTCGCAGGTTTTAAAAATTGGGTATATTTTTCGTATCTGAGGTGAATCCACAAAAGTCCTGAAGTTAATATGAACCATCCATCAAACGGGATGCGTGTCAATATATCTTCAACTCCAGAGGAATTAAATCTTGGTGCTTTGAAAATCCCCCAAGCTCAGAGTAACAAAGTAGGTCTCAACCTTCCATAATAAAGGATGCATGGTAGAAGATCCTTTAGTTCATAGAATTGACACTCAGGGAGGTTATAGGTGGGATCGGGTGAAATCACCGAAGTCCCAAAGTGCCGAAATAGATCCTATCCATTGTTGCAGAAAGACACATGGCAGTATATTGTTAACTCCATAGAAGAGCCACTTAAGAGGAAATGAAATGAGGTGCTTCGAAAATACCTGAAGCCCGAATTAGTGGAGCAGATATTAGTATTCCATCAGTCAAAGACACATGGTGAGAGATCTCGCATCCTAAGAGGAGTGAGAGAAGAAGGGTGGAAGGACTCTCAGAGTTGCAGGGAGTTGAAGCATATCTAAGCCGTTCGTTGGTAAGGATAGGTGTCACCAGATCCCGCACTCCAGAGTAGTAGTACTCTAGAAGAGTTGAAGAATGGAGGTGCGAGGATTCCTGAAGGCTAGAGTCCCAAAATAATATCAACCATATGCAAAGGAGAACATGTGGCAGAAGGTCTGCCACTTCAGAGAAGAGTCACTCTGAAAGAAAATGGAGTTGGAGGAGAAATACCTCCCCAAGGCTCAGAGGCCAGAGTCCACCTGAGCCATCGATCTCAAAGGAAAGATGTCATAATATCTAACACTTCAGAAGGATTGCACTTCAAAGGTTTTCAGTTGTGAGTACTTGGGAAACCGCCAAAGTGAAGAGTCCCAGAGTAAATTAGAACCGTTGATGTTTTGTGAATGCATGGCATAAGATCTTGCAATCCACACTCCAAAATATTTGAGGGGAGTTGTTTTGGAAGTTTTCGAAGTGCCTGAGCTTGAAGTTTCAGTGGGCTATTGATCTAGAGAAGGAGAAGGGACTGCCGATCCCTCTCCCATCATTTCAAGATTTCACCAATTCGTAGTTCAGAAGAATTGGTGAGTGGTGAAGTGAAAATGCCCAAAGCCTGAAGTTCTGAAGCACCTTGTGAGTAGGCACCAGGTCACAACCCAATGTCATATTAAGGAAGGATCCTAGCATGGGGAGATAGCACCTATTTCTCAAATCCTTCAAAGGGGTCAGGAAAGAGCCCGTGGGTTTGGATGAACTTTCACTTTGGAGAAAGGGGAACATAGAGAGAGTTAAGGAAATAAAAATTATGATGCCCCACCCCTTAAAAAATCACTTAGGGGTTGGGTGTGTTACACTCTACATCTCACCAAATTTATTTTGTCTTTCTTTATTTTCTTATTCATTTGATTTCTTTTTGGATTTAGCTTCAACAAACTTTTGTTGTTCTTCCTATTTTGTTTTTTTATTTACTGCTAGTTTCTGTCTCTCCTATTCGAACTTTTTCTTCTTTAGTTTATCTAGATGATATTTTTCTTGTTTTTCTGTCTTTTTCTTCCTCTCATTAATAAGCGTCTTCAATTCTTCTTCCACTATCATTTCCTTTAGGTGTCTCTCCTCTACTTTTATTTTTTCCTCTTATTCCCTCACCTCTGGCTTTTGTTGTTCCTTTTCTAGAAGAAATTGGAATTGTTCCTGAGTTCTTTTTCTCTTTTATTCTTCTTCCATTAATAACGTTTTCCTGGCCACATCATTTGGAAAACTTTTTATTACTTCTTCAAATATTAATACCCCCTTGAGGGTATCCTCCTCATAGTTCACTACATGGATTTCATGGTGAGTGAGGCCTACAAATTTGACATGATTGAGTGTGATGTGTTTAGGGTCATGTCCTCTAGGTTATCCAATACACAAACAAATCTCTTGTAGGGACTACACTTCTTTTCTAGAATAAGGGCCATTTTGTAATGTGCAACTTCCTATGTTTACAAGGAATGTGGGCTAGAGTTCCTTACTGCTACCTAAAAGTAAATAGGTCATTCGGGTACCTATCATTTGGAAAGCAATCTCCCAAATCAATATCCCATTGGGGGAATATCTGGGTAGGAGGTGTGGGGATTCAAAGTTCCCATAAACTATGATGTATGTATAGTAATTTTCCATGTACCAGTCTGAAATATCTTTTAAGGCGACCATGGATTCCTTTGATATTCTAAATGTTGGATAAACAAAATAATGATGTCTAGGGTAGCAAGGAAATAGTCACATAATTTACCTCCCATAGCTCTAAACAATATACATGAAAAGGTGGATGATTTTGGTTCCAACTCCATCCAAAGGTAGGAAATTGTATAGTGGAGCATACTACACCAATGAGGTATGAAACATGTAGAAACTGGGATTTTTATTACCTAGGGAATTCTTGACATTCTAGAAAATGTTGAAGGTCAATATGTCCACCCAATTGAATATTTTCCCTATATTTACTTAAGTGTAATCCATTGACAACCATTCCATTTGAAAAATAGTTCTCTTGTCTTCCCCATGAAGTCTTCATATCACAATATTTCTCATCTAGTACGACCATTTGAATTCCTATATAGGGATTAACCATTCTCCTTGCTTGAGTTTTATTTCCTCACCACAACACCAATATTCCATCATCTATTCAAAATATTTGTGGTCCCTACTGAACTTCTTAAAAATGGCTCATTCAGAGAGATTACAGGCTCTAGGATGGGGTATCCAAATCTTATGTCCTCCGATCTTAGGGATGCTATCTGAATATTCAATTTTCTCACAATTGTAGTAGTTACTTGGTCAAGATGTTTGAGGAACCATATTATTGCATCATTGCAGGGGAAAAACATTGGCTATGAAACCAATAGGTGAATATAGATTTTTTGAATTTTCTCATAAATTTCCAAGTTCTTGTCCTCAACTAGGAAATATCTGGTGTTGAAGACATTTTATATTTCATCATATTAGGGACAATGGGATACCCCATTATGGTAACTAGTGTCTATAGATAGAATGTCTGTTGGGTTCACAACATGCACTAGTGCATTTTCTACAGGGGATTTCCCGTTCTTGGTTTTTGGGCACGACATTGTGTTGATGTTGTGTTCTATAGTAAATGAAAAATTGCATAAGTTTACCAAAAAAATATAACAATAATAATTTGGAAGTATATTACTAACACACCTATTGTTTAGGGAGCTAGTCAGAGTTTGAAGTTAGCTTGCCTGAACACAATGTGTAGAGAATTTTTTTTCACAAGTTTATAAAGGTGCATAATGAGTTACTTAGGTTTGACAAGGTTTATGTATATGTAAATTATCCTAACCCTTTATAATTAATGTTATATATGAGACAATTCATTTGTAGGTGGAAATTGATGTCTTCATTAATTCTTTCACACATATATATTTCCTCCATTTTGTGTAGCGGATGCATAATGATTGAAATATCATTCTGAACAACTCTTCGACAATGTTATTAGAAGAGTTTCCATTGGAGAGGGAGATGTGTGTGGTTATTCTTCATTCTGATGGAAAGGTATCAAGGGAATATTCCCCTTTTTTTTTGGAAAACATGACAGAGAAGAGACGTTATAATTCGTTCCAAGAATGTTTATTGATGTGATATTAGAAATGGTGCTCATCGAAGAGGAGAGTTAAGTTAAAAATATGAATTTGAAATCAGGACTTTCGATGAAGCTATCAGAAAGGGTCTTCATCAAAGAGGAAGTGTTATGTTGTTTTCTTGTTCTGATGAAGAAGGTATAGAGGGAATATTCCTCTCAAAATCCATTCTTATAAAGAGAATGTGTTACCTGTTGAGAGGTCAAAGTGCATGGACAAGAGAGGATTTATCAACAATTTATTTCTACCATGTACCATCAGTGATTAAATGAGGGACCCACTCCCATATATTCATTTATATCTCTCATAATAGTTACTTAAGACAAATATCAGTGTGACACATATGCATAAGGTGATTGCTTTAAGGTGTAATGAGGTTGGTACGCTATCAGATTTGAGTCTATCGGAAGGAATCCATCAGAGTCAAGTATGTAAGGTGAAAAAATATTATGATGGTAAAGAATTTGATAGAATTATTTCTGATAGTATTATCGAAAAATTTCTATTAGAGGAGAAACTGAGGTTATAAATTATTTCATTATGAGGAGTAGTTATATCATGGAAAATGGTTCGATATTGTTCGATATGGCCATATAAGTGAGAATTTGCATTGGATCCTAGAGTGACTCAGAATTTGGCCTCTTCAAACAAGGGTCAATTAATAAAGAGTTAAAAATCACAAGACCTTTAATTCTCACAACTGCTTGCTGAGTTAGGATTGATAATGCATTCGAAAAATAGTAGTTTCCCTATGTTAGTAAAAAATCAAGTTAGTAGTGATAAAGTACCTTGCTAACTATTTGATAGAGGGTACCCACTGAAATTCCCTAAGTTAGATAACTTTAGTGGGTAGTTGTGGGGTAATAACAAATGCCGACTCACCGAGAAGAACCAATTATCTTTGATTTGTTTGTTCCCCATTTCTCTTTTCCCGACATTGCTTCGATGCCAGCGATCATCCATTGGCATGGAAAAATTGCCTCGATATCATACAAGAATAACCCCACTATCAAAGAGAATCCATATCCCTAACAGGTTTACTTGTACTTCCCAAAACACTGATAGTTCTTTCAACTTCCTTGTGATTTTGATTTTTCATTCACCCTTAAATATTTGTAATATATGTATTGCTTTTGCAATTGTTTTTTTTAGGAATCAGGGTGATACAAGAGTTTCTTTGATAGGATATCCTCAGTCAGTACCGTGTCCTTATGAGTATGCTATGAGAAAATTATGGTATGTTCTTTACGTTCATGTGAATTGGGAAAATTATCACAAATATTATTTAGAAGAAATTTGTGACTATCACCTTTCTTTATCCTTTTGAAAACCAATAATATCTATATGAGAGTGATCACACAGCTACAAGAAACCTGTCATTAGGGGTATGGATAGTTAAGTCAATAACCTGAGGGTTTCTCTTAAAAACATATCTAAACTAGTTATTCCCCTTTAGTATNTGTTGGAACCCTGGTTACTAATGAAGGAAGAAGGCTTGGGCACATTCAAGAGAAACAATTAGTTTCATGTGCACTGATTTGGAATCATGATTAGCATGTAACATGAAGCATAGTCCTACTGTAAGATTGAACGAGGAGGAATAAGCCATATGATTATGCTAAAATAATAATTATGGACAAAGAATCTGTATGGTAATAAGTAGGTTGAATTCGAGCACACCTTGGCGAGAGTGCCTAACCTGAAAAGTGATAATCTGAAATCAATACAAGGGATAATTATGTGTGAGTGTGGCCATGGACATTGGCACATTGATTAAATTCACTTAATGTTTAATTTCATCTGGAAAGGTTGATATATTGAACTGATGCATGTGTAAGGAATGAAATTTCCTTTTTATTTATATCCATGAATAGATAAAAAAGTGAATTGATTGTTAGCATGCACAATTTAAGAATTGTTTGTGATGACATTATAAAGGTGCAATGAAAATATATGTGCATGGGAAACTAACAATTTGCTTGGCTGATTGAAGTTGAAAGTGTATGAAGAAAAGAGTCTTCGATATGGCAAGTGCTATAAGTCCATAAGGAAGACTAATTACCTGCTGAGCCAAACCACAAGGAACAATATTTTATTTGAAGCGAATGCATTTGATTGTTAGTGTGCACAGTATTGAAATTGTTTGTGGACCATTACAAGTGTGCAATGAACATATAATGTGCATGAGAACTAACAACTTGTTTGGCTGAGGAATCTTGAAATTGCAGGAACCAAAAGGGTCTTGGATATGGTGGTGTTGTAAGTCCAAAAGGAAGACCAAAATTGCCTGTTGAGCCAAACTGCTATGGGGAGGAAAGTCCCATAATTGGTGGATCTGGTTCTGTGTGGAACAGATCTGGAAAAAAAAAGTGGAATTTGGATATATGTGGGTGACAGATTTACAAGAAAAGTTTTGAATTTAGAATTTATGATGATGTCTCATGAATTTATGTATACCTGTTATACAGGTGAGACAAACAGATATGTCTAGAAAGGACAAATGAAGGATGTCAACTGAAAAACATGAAAGAGGCCACTGTTGAGACATGGGAACCCTGTGGTAAGTCATTATTGCCTGGAATATGTTTTGTTGAGGTAACAAAATCCAGAGGGATGCCTTGACAGAGAAATTCCGAGGGACACCTTGAATGTAAGGCTCAATGAAGTCTCTGGAATTCTTCCTGTGCGAGAAAACCTTGGCAAGGAAAGATGGATCACCTAAGGAAATGCATAGCAGAGAAGGGGATGCTTGAGGTTGGTCATGGAGGGTGAGTGATCGCAAGGAAGAGGAGACTCTGATAGTTCTTGTAAACTATTGAATGGGATAATGCACACAATGGGTATATCAAGGAAAAAAAGTGAGCCTGGATAACAAGACAACCATGTGGATACAAATCCACAAACTGTGGAGATAAGTATTGTGCTAGATTATGAAATTTTCTTAGAAATTTTATGCAATAGTAAAATGTTTTCGCATGAGACTATGATTAATGTGCTTGTTGTCCAAGAATTATTGAAGGTAGGTGACGAATATTAAGAGCTTGAAAAAGGACATGACTGAGGACGAAGATCAAGAATTTTAAAGTGGCTGAATGAGAAAGGCATGACAGGTGTTTCTGAGAAAGAACATCGAGGACGTTATTCCTTTTAAGGGGGAGGGAATTGTAACACCCCTGTTTCCCCCAACTTGTAATTAATCATTAATTAGGATTACTATGTTGTGGCACATGAATAGTGTAAATGTATTATTGTTTAATTGCCAAATAACTGACTGTGGGGGTGAATCCTTGAAATTACTAGCCATGATATCACTAGAGGAAAGAATGGGAAAGCTATAGAGAGGGTTCATTATGAAAAATGACCCCAAATTTTCCCTTTGATGAGGATAATAAACCTCCTCCAGTTCCCAAGGAGGAATCAGATAATGAAAAAAGGACAGGTGGTTGAACCATCAACCACCCATGAATGGAAGCATGGTATGGCTGAATAAGGTCAACCCAAAGTACCACAGGGTCCTGCAGACCCAAACTGGCCTAATTTTCCTTTTTACAAAAGGAACAAGATAGGCGGAGAACCTTCATGAAGGGGGGGAGAAAACAAACAGAAGAAAACACAGGGGAAGATATGAGTGGAAAATGTGAAGATCTTTCCATTAGAGAACGAGTAGAAGGCCACAATATTGATGCTAAGGGAACATTTGATAAACCCCATTGAGGTTGTGACAAAGAAGAAAATATATAAGAGTTTTCATATAATGAGACCTGATCATAAGGTCGCGAGATTGATGTTGAGGAAGCATCTAATAAACCTCACAGAAGATGTGAAAGAGAAAGGATATGTGAGAATTGGCATAAATTTCCTAATGATATCATGGCTTGGCACGAGTGTGGATAGAGCACTAAGAATGAATGCCTTTGATACTATGGTTGGGTGGAAATGCAAACACCCACAGTCAGTTACTTGGATGCAACCTGTAATAGATAAATATTCTCATATCCTGTGTAATTGAACTGTAACTGTAGATTAAAGTTAGATATCCTATGAATGTTTCAGGGATGTGCATGTTTTCTTAATGGTTATACTATATCCCTTTAATTCTTCCTGATTGTGTATTTAAGAAAGTAAGGAATTATCTGGCTTGTACACATAAATGCTTGAGCCCTGTGGTGGCTCAAGTTAAAATAAATGAACTATGAGTTCGTCGACCTTGGGCATAGTTTCACGTGTGCATGTCGACACTCCCAGTTGTTATGAGTCTCCTGGAGGAAGGAGTATGTTAATATAAAGAGAGGTAGTGCATGTATGCAAAGGCTCTCTTCAAGGCAGGCAAAGACCGAGAACCTCTTAAGTTCTAGAGTTGATGAATAAGTGCAAGGGGTGTGCGAAACAATTCCTCTAAGTGTTAAGATCAAGAGAAATAGCGCAAAGTGACTAAGTAGTTTAGAGTTGATGAATCTTAGGAATGGTAGTGAGATTCAAGTCTCAAAAGGGAGTATCCTTTCATTTGGAAGATGAAGGGATGAGATTAGTTCAGGAGGATTCGAAGATCTTTACAATTGTCGGATCTGGAGAAGGGACGTGGATGCTAATCCTTCGAGCCCTTCAAACTTCGCAGGTTTTAAAAATTGGGTATATTTTTCGTATCTGAGGTGAATCCACAAAAGTCCTGAAGTTAATATGAACCATCCATCAAACGGGATGCGTGTCAATATATCTTCAACTCCAGAGGAATTAAATCTTGGTGCTTTGAAAATCCCCCAAGCTCAGAGTAACAAAGTAGGTCTCAACCTTCCATAATAAAGGATGCATGGTAGAAGATCCTTTAGTTCATAGAATTGACACTCAGGGAGGTTATAGGTGGGATCGGGTGAAATCACCGAAGTCCCAAAGTGCCGAAATAGATCCTATCCATTGTTGCAGAAAGACACATGGCAGTATATTGTTAACTCCATAGAAGAGCCACTTAAGAGGAAATGAAATGAGGTGCTTCGAAAATACCTGAAGCCCGAATTAGTGGAGCAGATATTAGTATTCCATCAGTCAAAGACACATGGTGAGAGATCTCGCATCCTAAGAGGAGTGAGAGAAGAAGGGTGGAAGGACTCTCAGAGTTGCAGGGAGTTGAAGCATATCTAAGCCGTTCGTTGGTAAGGATAGGTGTCACCAGATCCCGCACTCCAGAGTAGTAGTACTCTAGAAGAGTTGAAGAATGGAGGTGCGAGGATTCCTGAAGGCTAGAGTCCCAAAATAATATCAACCATATGCAAAGGAGAACATGTGGCAGAAGGTCTGCCACTTCAGAGAAGAGTCACTCTGAAAGAAAATGGAGTTGGAGGAGAAATACCTCCCCAAGGCTCAGAGGCCAGAGTCCACCTGAGCCATCGATCTCAAAGGAAAGATGTCATAATATCTAACACTTCAGAAGGATTGCACTTCAAAGGTTTTCAGTTGTGAGTACTTGGGAAACCGCCAAAGTGAAGAGTCCCAGAGTAAATTAGAACCGTTGATGTTTTGTGAATGCATGGCATAAGATCTTGCAATCCACACTCCAAAATATTTGAGGGGAGTTGTTTTGGAAGTTTTCGAAGTGCCTGAGCTTGAAGTTTCAGTGGGCTATTGATCTAGAGAAGGAGAAGGGACTGCCGATCCCTCTCCCATCATTTCAAGATTTCACCAATTCGTAGTTCAGAAGAATTGGTGAGTGGTGAAGTGAAAATGCCCAAAGCCTGAAGTTCTGAAGCACCTTGTGAGTAGGCACCAGGTCACAACCCAATGTCATATTAAGGAAGGATCCTAGCATGGGGAGATAGCACCTATTTCTCAAATCCTTCAAAGGGGTCAGGAAAGAGCCCGTGGGTTTGGATGAACTTTCACTTTGGAGAAAGGGGAACATAGAGAGAGTTAAGGAAATAAAAATTATGATGCCCCACCCCTTAAAAAATCACTTAGGGGTTGGGTGTGTTACACTCTACATCTCACCAAATTTATTTTGTCTTTCTTTATTTTCTTATTCATTTGATTTCTTTTTGGATTTAGCTTCAACAAACTTTTGTTGTTCTTCCTATTTTGTTTTTTTATTTACTGCTAGTTTCTGTCTCTCCTATTCGAACTTTTTCTTCTTTAGTTTATCTAGATGATATTTTTCTTGTTTTTCTGTCTTTTTCTTCCTCTCATTAATAAGCGTCTTCAATTCTTCTTCCACTATCATTTCCTTTAGGTGTCTCTCCTCTACTTTTATTTTTTCCTCTTATTCCCTCACCTCTGGCTTTTGTTGTTCCTTTTCTAGAAGAAATTGGAATTGTTCCTGAGTTCTTTTTCTCTTTTATTCTTCTTCCATTAATAACGTTTTCCTGGCCACATCATTTGGAAAACTTTTTATTACTTCTTCAAATATTAATACCCCCTTGAGGGTATCCTCCTCATAGTTCACTACATGGATTTCATGGTGAGTGAGGCCTACAAATTTGACATGATTGAGTGTGATGTGTTTAGGGTCATGTCCTCTAGGTTATCCAATACACAAACAAATCTCTTGTAGGGACTACACTTCTTTTCTAGAATAAGGGCCATTTTGTAATGTGCAACTTCCTATGTTTACAAGGAATGTGGGCTAGAGTTCCTTACTGCTACCTAAAAGTAAATAGGTCATTCGGGTACCTATCATTTGGAAAGCAATCTCCCAAATCAATATCCCATTGGGGGAATATCTGGGTAGGAGGTGTGGGGATTCAAAGTTCCCATAAACTATGATGTATGTATAGTAATTTTCCATGTACCAGTCTGAAATATCTTTTAAGGCGACCATGGATTCCTTTGATATTCTAAATGTTGGATAAACAAAATAATGATGTCTAGGGTAGCAAGGAAATAGTCACATAATTTACCTCCCATAGCTCTAAACAATATACATGAAAAGGTGGATGATTTTGGTTCCAACTCCATCCAAAGGTAGGAAATTGTATAGTGGAGCATACTACACCAATGAGGTATGAAACATGTAGAAACTGGGATTTTTATTACCTAGGGAATTCTTGACATTCTAGAAAATGTTGAAGGTCAATATGTCCACCCAATTGAATATTTTCCCTATATTTACTTAAGTGTAATCCATTGACAACCATTCCATTTGAAAAATAGTTCTCTTGTCTTCCCCATGAAGTCTTCATATCACAATATTTCTCATCTAGTACGACCATTTGAATTCCTATATAGGGATTAACCATTCTCCTTGCTTGAGTTTTATTTCCTCACCACAACACCAATATTCCATCATCTATTCAAAATATTTGTGGTCCCTACTGAACTTCTTAAAAATGGCTCATTCAGAGAGATTACAGGCTCTAGGATGGGGTATCCAAATCTTATGTCCTCCGATCTTAGGGATGCTATCTGAATATTCAATTTTCTCACAATTGTAGTAGTTACTTGGTCAAGATGTTTGAGGAACCATATTATTGCATCATTGCAGGGGAAAAACATTGGCTATGAAACCAATAGGTGAATATAGATTTTTTGAATTTTCTCATAAATTTCCAAGTTCTTGTCCTCAACTAGGAAATATCTGGTGTTGAAGACATTTTATATTTCATCATATTAGGGACAATGGGATACCCCATTATGGTAACTAGTGTCTATAGATAGAATGTCTGTTGGGTTCACAACATGCACTAGTGCATTTTCTACAGGGGATTTCCCGTTCTTGGTTTTTGGGCACGACATTGTGTTGATGTTGTGTTCTATAGTAAATGAAAAATTGCATAAGTTTACCAAAAAAATATAACAATAATAATTTGGAAGTATATTACTAACACACCTATTGTTTAGGGAGCTAGTCAGAGTTTGAAGTTAGCTTGCCTGAACACAATGTGTAGAGAATTTTTTTTCACAAGTTTATAAAGGTGCATAATGAGTTACTTAGGTTTGACAAGGTTTATGTATATGTAAATTATCCTAACCCTTTATAATTAATGTTATATATGAGACAATTCATTTGTAGGTGGAAATTGATGTCTTCATTAATTCTTTCACACATATATATTTCCTCCATTTTGTGTAGCGGATGCATAATGATTGAAATATCATTCTGAACAACTCTTCGACAATGTTATTAGAAGAGTTTCCATTGGAGAGGGAGATGTGTGTGGTTATTCTTCATTCTGATGGAAAGGTATCAAGGGAATATTCCCCTTTTTTTTTGGAAAACATGACAGAGAAGAGACGTTATAATTCGTTCCAAGAATGTTTATTGATGTGATATTAGAAATGGTGCTCATCGAAGAGGAGAGTTAAGTTAAAAATATGAATTTGAAATCAGGACTTTCGATGAAGCTATCAGAAAGGGTCTTCATCAAAGAGGAAGTGTTATGTTGTTTTCTTGTTCTGATGAAGAAGGTATAGAGGGAATATTCCTCTCAAAATCCATTCTTATAAAGAGAATGTGTTACCTGTTGAGAGGTCAAAGTGCATGGACAAGAGAGGATTTATCAACAATTTATTTCTACCATGTACCATCAGTGATTAAATGAGGGACCCACTCCCATATATTCATTTATATCTCTCATAATAGTTACTTAAGACAAATATCAGTGTGACACATATGCATAAGGTGATTGCTTTAAGGTGTAATGAGGTTGGTACGCTATCAGATTTGAGTCTATCGGAAGGAATCCATCAGAGTCAAGTATGTAAGGTGAAAAAATATTATGATGGTAAAGAATTTGATAGAATTATTTCTGATAGTATTATCGAAAAATTTCTATTAGAGGAGAAACTGAGGTTATAAATTATTTCATTATGAGGAGTAGTTATATCATGGAAAATGGTTCGATATTGTTCGATATGGCCATATAAGTGAGAATTTGCATTGGATCCTAGAGTGACTCAGAATTTGGCCTCTTCAAACAAGGGTCAATTAATAAAGAGTTAAAAATCACAAGACCTTTAATTCTCACAACTGCTTGCTGAGTTAGGATTGATAATGCATTCGAAAAATAGTAGTTTCCCTATGTTAGTAAAAAATCAAGTTAGTAGTGATAAAGTACCTTGCTAACTATTTGATAGAGGGTACCCACTGAAATTCCCTAAGTTAGATAACTTTAGTGGGTAGTTGTGGGGTAATAACAAATGCCGACTCACCGAGAAGAACCAATTATCTTTGATTTGTTTGTTCCCCATTTCTCTTTTCCCGACATTGCTTCGATGCCAGCGATCATCCATTGGCATGGAAAAATTGCCTCGATATCATACAAGAATAACCCCACTATCAAAGAGAATCCATATCCCTAACAGGTTTACTTGTACTTCCCAAAACACTGATAGTTCTTTCAACTTCCTTGTGATTTTGATTTTTCATTCACCCTTAAATATTTGTAATATATGTATTGCTTTTGCAATTGTTTTTTTTAGGAATCAGGGTGATACAAGAGTTTCTTTGATAGGATATCCTCAGTCAGTACCGTGTCCTTATGAGTATGCTATGAGAAAATTATGGTATGTTCTTTACGTTCATGTGAATTGGGAAAATTATCACAAATATTATTTAGAAGAAATTTGTGACTATCACCTTTCTTTATCCTTTTGAAAACCAATAATATCTATATGAGAGTGATCACACAGCTACAAGAAACCTGTCATTAGGGGTATGGATAGTTAAGTCAATAACCTGAGGGTTTCTCTTAAAAACATATCTAAACTAGTTATTCCCCTTTAGTATGACCATATTATCTATTATAAAAACACTGGGTGATGATGCAAGGAAATATTATTAGTTTTAGGCACTTCAAAAGATACTCACATAAGTACTAGTCTCAATTTGTTTTATATAGTCTCAATTTCATGTCATAAACTATGCATGGGTAATGAAGAATTCTCAATAGAGACCTTATTGAAAATAAAAGAACATATTAAAAAAAAA
>JZKD02S0523040.1:0-11000 GCA_000966675.3 Picea glauca
GAAGGTGAGGCCTAGTCTTTGCTCTCTCTTTTTCTCAATTATGAAATCCAAGTATAAAGAAACGAGCACTCACTATGGAGATACCATGGAGACTATGGCCTAAATGGATGTTATAGAATCTTCTACCTCCTTTGTTGTTCTTCAATATCCCACTTCTAAATGATTTGCTCAACTAAGGAATAATGACAATACCAAAAAATGGAACCCCTTCCTTTCCTAACGGCTTAGTATTTAACATAGTCTGATAGTTGCCTAAGGTTAGGGTTTCGGATGCATCAACCCTCTGGAATTTTCTTGAGAGTCCACACATGACTATCCCCACATGTGTAAGTAATGGGGACCAACGTGGCATCCACTTAGTACCATGGTGGTCAGTAGGGTAGGTCAACTTGCGAGAGGCATAACTTTCACATACGAACTTTGATTGAGGTGATTTCCACACCGTTGAAAAGATTTCAACGTGTAGAATATCATTGAGGGGTCGGGAGGCTAAGGCCTTAGATTTTTTACCCATAAAAGTTTCATTTAATGCCTCAAACTGGCTCTGGAAGGTTCTAGACCCTAAATCACCAAACTGGGACCTGCCCCTAAAATGGGCCCTGCAAATCTATTCCTCCAATTTTTCCATCCAAAAAGTACCAAGATAGATGACAAATTATTTAGTGATCTATTTTGGATCATACCTCCCAATTCATGGAAGATTTTGATCCCTGAAAGCTTGTATTCAATGAGGTGAGCAATTTTTTCCTCTATCTTCTCCCTAGAGTACCATTTGGCCTTGCTTGGAAGTTGCCCTTTCAAACCAACCTGTCAAAGTTCATGTTGTCCCTATTAGGTAGTTCTAGAATTCTTCTACAAAATTGTATCTTTTACCAACTTTGTCTGAGCTTTTGGTGCTAGGTCCTCTATGGTAGGTAGGACCTGCTCATTAGTTTCATGATCCAACATGGAGGGCTTATAGAGTTTCAAATTTTCCAGATTCACTAATAAGTAAATGCATATGTATGGGGGTAGACTGAGTCTATGGGAATTATCACTCATCTTCTCCAATACTTGAAAAGGACCACACCACAAAGCCTTAATCTTCTTACTAAGACCTTGTAACCTTTCTTTGTTCATATGCAACCAAACATTGTTTCCCACCTTGAATGTTTTCTCAGATTTGTGATGATCATGTTGGGCCTTGTACTTTTCTTATGACTTCTTCAATGTCTCTTGTACTTGCAAATGGATCTGCCTAATCTTTTCAACAAAATTTGTATGCTTTCAGTGCATCTCCTATGATGTCTTATGTCACTCCTCCTTGTTGGCCATATACAACCTCCAAAGTCGATGGTGGAAAATACTCAAAGAGAGTTTCAAAAGGGTACTTACTGGTAGAAGTGTGGACCACTCGGTTATAGAATATAAATCAAATTTCCATCCTAGATATTTCGATGTTTCTAATTGTAACCCCTCAAAAGCTAAACCAATGTCTTATTGACTACTTCTATCTACTCATTTGTCTATGGATGGAAATTTGTAGATCTCTTCAACTTGGTGTCCATATTATCCCAAAGTATAGCCCAAACAACACTGAGAAATCTTGTATCCCTATATGATATGATGCTCCTTGGTATCCCAGAGTGAACCCAAACCTTTTCAAGGAGCATGTTTGTTTCTCCTTGTCCTTTGATGGTCTTTTTACAAGGTATAAAAATGCACATATTGTTGAACATGTCAACCACCACAAACAAATAGTTATGTCCCTTCCTAATTGTTGGCAAGCCAACCACAAAATCGATGGAAATGTTATCCCAAGGTCCAATGGGTACAGGTAAGGGATGGTATAAACCTTGCTTTATGTTGTTAGGCTTGTCAATACAACAAACTATGCATCCTCTAATAAATTGAGCTATATCTTCTTGCATTCTATCCCAAAACATATAGCTCTGTAAGTTGGAAACTATCTTCCCAACACCAAAATGTCCACAACCTTGGAGGTGTTAGCCTCTCCGATCACATAGCATGTATAGCTTGTAGAGCAACCCATTCTATAGATGATAGTTAACATTATTGTCACCTTCTTCTACATGGGTTTGGCCCAATAGTAGCTAAAACACCTCTTTAAAGTCCTATTGATGTTTGAATCCATTAAGAGTGAAACATAAACCTCAGGATATGAATCCCCCTCCATTTTTATAGAGGCAGTACTCCTCTTTAGCTAAAAGATATGTTTGTGATATCTTGGATTAGGAAAAATGCTTAGGCAACAAACCGTAGATATTTATTGCTTGGATTTATGAGATGATATGGTTCTTCAATAACCTGATATAATATTTATGTGCATAAATAAATCAATTTACAATAAGATAAAATTGAAGGAGGGCTTCAACATTAGAATATCTTTGTGCTCAGCATCAAATATACAATCTTCTTAATCACATATAAATACATCAATATCTTCTTCATGAGAAATAGAACAATAATTTGATCATCTCAAAGAATTTTAAAAGAGTATTACTTTAAATATCAAAAGAGAATTTGATTGGTCAATTTCAAATCTCTCATACTCAAGACGCAAAGTTATAAAATACAGTCAAAATCAACCCCGAAGTAGAGTTTTTATTCATGAAAGATGTTCTTCATTACAAAATCTCTGACATTCATATACATGGTTGTAAATGCTCCATGATCACATAAGAAATATCTTTGAAGAATACAAGAAGAACACTCAAGAACTCACCCTTGTGCCCAATTCAGAGATTCAAGCATAAAGCCTTGAAAAAAATAGTGTAGAAGAAAAAGAAGAATGGAGAAGATGGGGATCTTTCTTTTCTGATCAAAACCTTGGCTGCATATTGATGGTTGAAACCCTTTCTATTCTGATCTTCTTCTTTGATAATGCAACCTTCTCTAACCCTTTGATGGAGTCATTTCTTTCCTTTTAAAAATTTGGTCTTCTAACTCCTTAAGGAAGTTAGGGTTTTCTCTTCTTGAATTTTCCATACGCTTTTCTTCTTGAAATATTCACTTTAATTAATATCTCATTAAATCCTCATTAATGAATTTGTATCATTTACATTTGTGCTTTGAAGTGGGCCTTTTTCATATTTAATACAAGTTTTTTTCTTTTTCTTTTTTTAAATAAACTTTTATTTTTCAAAAAAATTAATTTACTGCATTTAAAAAAAGAGGATTGTATTTTAATTTTATGGATGTGATATTCAAATTTTCAGCCATGGAAACCAATTTGGGTGTAAAATTCACCATCTCAACTTTCCAACGAGTCTTTCTGTGCGAGATTTTGATTGTTAGATCTCAAGATATGAGCTCGTGAAGTCGAGGCACCAAGCAAATTTATCAGCACACCATCAAATATATTGTCGATTGTTCTTTCAATTTCTGAGAATATTATGGCCAATTTCAGTTCTTGAAGCCTATTCCATCATTTTCCTCGTCAAATTACCTTTCCAACGAGGTATAGTTTTCTGAAAACGAAGGTTGGGAGCTCAATATAAAAGCTCAGGAAGTTTGAGACTCAACCACCGTCCATTAATTTTGTGGGCCATTCTTATCCCTTGATTTAAATTTTCATTTTATTTTAAAATGCCCATCCCACATGCATTGTGGTGGTTGAAACATTGGTGTTTATAAGGCAAATACTTTCCTTATTATTCACGTGAAGTAAAGGAACTTATGGAAGTCATGACTTAGCTTAACTCTTAGTGCATTAGAAAATATATCTCACGGTGATATTTTGGCCTGCAAAACATTGCCTAGTCAACCTGTAGATGTCTAACACATCACGTCCAATCATCATCCAATCACCTACCATGTGTCACTTGGATATATGTCCAGAAAACTTAGGACAAGAGAAATAAGATTAAAATAATATTAGAAATTGATGGAAATGGTTAAGTATGGAATATGTAGTATAGAGAGTAGAGTGTAAAAAATAAAGAAAAATAGTTAATTATCGAGAGGAGAGTAAGGAAGAGAGAAGAGAGAAAAATGGTTAAGTATGAGAAGAGAAGTGAAAATAATATGAGACTAAGTATGAGACAAATGACTAAGGGAACATGAGAGTAATGAGAAAAATGGTTAAGTATAGAGAGTAGAGTAACAATAGTGAGGAAGGAGAGTAGAGTAGAGTGGAAGAGGGAAAAATGACTAAGTATAGAATGAGTGTGGAAAAGTAGAGTGGAAGAGGGAAAAATGACTAAGTATGGAATGAGAGTGGAAGGCGGAAAAATGGTTAAGTATGGAAAAGAGAGTAAGAGACTCGAGAGTAAGAGAGCGGAGAGTAAGGAATGGAAGGTAGAAAAATGGCTAAGTATGAGAAATGAAGGGAATATGAGAGTAATGAGAAAATGGAAAAATGAGTAAGTATGGAATGAGAGTGTGAAGAGAGGTGAAGGGATAAGAGAGGAAAATGGTTAAGTGTGAAGATGGATGGAAATGGAAGGTGGGAGAAATGACTAAGTGAGAAGAGTACTTAGTCAAAAATTCAAAAATGGAGAGGAAATGTGCACTATACTTAGACAAATTCTTCTTGCCATTTTTCAAAGCTCTTTTTGCAATCTCTTTGTCAAACTTCTAGATAAAATTATAAATATCTTAGGCATACAAACTCGGATTTTGAATCATGAAATGCGTGATGAGGATGAGACTGAAGGCTACACAATAAACTTATAATAGTTCAATTCTTTTATTTTTTATATATCAATTTTTTTATTAGACCAGGAGCGAGAAAATATAAATGACCAATTTTTGGTCAACAACTGGCTCCAACTATGGGACATTGACCCCCCTGTGGGTTGTTGAGAACCCAGAATATGAAAACCAACTACCTTCTCCATTGGGATATGGAGTCATCTTAAAAATAAATTCTTGCAATTTTTCTTCTTTCATAGTTATCTTCAAATATTATTTTCATATAGCGACCATCTTATTATGCAAAATTTGAACTGAAAAAGCAAACTATGTACATACATAATCTACCTAGCCTTCTTACTTGGAAGAAAGGGGAAATTTTAGGTGTAGGTATATTTACAATGGATCCATTCAAGCATCTAGCTGATCTTTGGAATGAACTATAAAACTGTGAAACATATTGGGGCTTGTACCAATGAGTCAGAGGCACTCTCAATGTGTACTGGAGAAAAAATGATCTGGGTGTGCTGAAAATATGATCGCATTGCTTCTCCAGCAATGCTCTGGAACCATGATTCAATGAAATCAACTCTTGGTTGCTCAATAATACTATCGTATTTCTTCTTATCTTCAACCACTTCCAAGGTTTTTGATTAATCAACAATATCTTGAAAAGACTCTTCCTTCATGTAATGGCAATCTTGTGCATCATTCTTCTCAAGATTCATTTATTCCACCGATTCTTCTTGCAGCCAATGTTCTTGTGGATTTTCATCCTCTATTGTAAGGATGAAATATTCCCGTGCATTTGGTGGAGGTTCCTCGATTTCATTCTCAAATTTGTTGCTTGAAATATCTTCATATGGAGTATATAGGAGAATAAAATTTTCTTCTTGCAAATTGGAATTGTCATCTTCATCTTCAGTAATATGACTTGACTCAGAAAAGTCATGCAATCTTTGACTAGATTCTTCTTCAATATTAGTAACTTCATTATCTTGCGTCCATATGGGAGAGGGTGAGTGGGCAACAACATTGAAAGCATAAGCAAAAACATATGAATGCACTCTCAGGATGAACTTTTCTGCAAATGAATTGTCTTAACACATCCTAACTGGTAATGGAATTAGGTAGTAGTGAATTATACCATTCAAGAGCATCCCCTCGCATAGTTTGTAAAAATAATCTACATGTAACATTGTCCTTAGTGAGTTTGAAATCATGACATATAGTTTTGAAATTAAACATATGGTGCTTTGCATCTTCTGAAATATTTCCAAAGAATGTAGAATTTTTTTTCATAGGAATATTAGGCATATGAAAATCTACTTCTGGTAGATTTAATGGAGTTCTATGCAATCACCTCCTTCTTTAGGAATTTGTTCTTTGCTTTGCTGAGTCTTGTAAATCCATAGATGGGCTTGATGGATAATTTAAAGGAGCATCATGACATGAAAGAAATTCTTCAGAGGATTCATAATATACATCTTCTTGATATTTTTGAGTCTTTCTAATGGAGTCGCTAGGGAGTTCATTCTCTCGAATTTTTTGTGCTTCTTGGGTCTTTTTGAATTCATTGCAACATATTTCAACAATTCCTTTATAAACTTTGTGCATCTAGAACAAACAAGAGTCTTCTTGAATCTTCTTTTTAAAATCTTGAACCATGGAGACTCTGGTTCTTCAATCAAATTTGAAGTAGGGCCTCAAATATATTGAAAATAAATGACTCCCCAGTATGGTCGCAAAAAATGTCGACGTTTGAATATGTTAAGACCGAAATGGAAACTTCACAAGGATATGAATCCCCCTCTGTTTTTATAGAGGTGGTACTCCTCTTTGGCTAAAATATATGTCTGTGATATCTTGGATTAGGGAAAATTCTTAGGCAACAAATCATATATCTTTATTGCTTGGATTTATGAAATGATATGGTTCTTCAATAACCTAATATAATCTTTAA
This sequence comes from Picea glauca, assembly GCA_000966675.3. NCBI lineage: Eukaryota > Viridiplantae > Streptophyta > Pinopsida > Pinales > Pinaceae > Picea > Picea glauca. The sequence continues at coordinate 6,599 of JZKD02S0523040.1, forward strand.
ATGCAGAAAGAAATCTCTTTACAATAAGAAAATATTGAAGGAGGGCTTCAACATTAGAATATATTTGTGCTCGACATCAAATATACAATCTTCTTAATCACATACAAATATATCCATATCTTCTTCACGAGAAATAGAACAATAATTTGGTCATCTCAAAGAATTTCAAAAGAGTATTACTTTAAATATCAAAAAAGAATTTGATAGGTCAATTTCAAATATCTCATACTCAAGACTTAGAGTTATAAAATACAGTCAAAATCAACCCCAAAGTAATTCTTTGTGGAGTTTTTATTCATAAAAGATATTCTTCACTATAAAATATCTGACAGTCATATACATGGTTGTAAATGCTCCATGATCACATAAGAAATGTCTTTGAAGAATACAAGAAGAACACTCAAGAGCTCAACCTTGTGCCCAATTCAGAGATTCAAGCATAAAGACTTGAGAAAAATAGTGCAGAAGAAAAAGAAGAATGGAGAAGATGGAGATCTTTCTTTTCTAATCAAAACCTTGGTTGCATATTGATGGTTGGAACTCTTTCTATTATGATCGTCTTCTCTGACAATGCAACCTTCTCTAACCCTTTGATGGAGTCCTTTCTTTCCTTTTAAAAGTTTGGTCTTCTAACTCCTTAAGGAAGTCAGGGTTTTCTCTTCTTGAATTTCTCGTACGTTTTTCTTCTTGAAATATTCACTTTAATTAATTCCTCATTAAATACTCATAATGAATTTGTATGATTTACATTTGTGCCTTGAAGTGGGCCTTTTTCATATTTAATAAAAGTTTTTTTTCTTTTTTGTTTTGTAAATAAACTTTTATTTTTAAATTTTTTAAATTTATTGCCTTTTAAAAAAGAGGATTGTATTTTAATTTTTTGGTTGTGATACTCAATTTCTCATCCATGTAAACCAATTTGGATGTAAAATTCACCATATCATGTTTCCAATGAGTCTTTCTGAGTGAAATTTCGATTTCTAGATCTCAAGATATGAGCTCGTGAAGTCGAGGTACCAAGCAGATTTATTAGCACACCATAAAATATATTGCCAACTGTTCTTTCAATTTTTTTTTATAATATTATGGCCAATTTCATCTCTCAAAACCTGTTCCATCATCTTCCTTACTGAATTACCTTTCTAATGAGGTATAGTTTTCTGAAAACGAAGGTCGGGAGCTCAAGATAAAAGCTCGGGAAGTCAGAGACTCAACCACCGTCCATTAATTTTGTGGGTCATTCATAGCCTTGGATTTAAATTTGTCTTTTATTTTAAGATGTCCATCCCACATTCATTGTGGTGATTGAAACATTGGTTTTTATAATGCAAAGTCCTTCCTTATTATTCATGTGAAGTAAAAGAACTTATGGAAGTCATGCCTTAGCTTAACTCTCAGTGCCTTAGAAAATATATATCACAATCATATTTTGGCCACCAAGTCATTACCTAGTGATCGCCCAATCAACCTGTAGATGTCTGACCCATCACGTCCAATCATCATCCAGTCACCTGCCACGTGTCACTTGGATATATGTCCAAAAAACTTAGGACAAGAGAAATAAGATTAAAATAATATGAGAAATTCATGGAGTTACATGAAATATGGAAAAGGTAAAAAAAATGGAAAATGAGAACATGAATGTGAACGTGGAAATGGATAAGTATCAAATATGTGGTATAGAGAGTAGAGTGTAAGTAAGAAAGAAAAACGGTTAAGTATGGAGAGGAAATATGTTGTATAGAGAGTAGAGTGTAAGAAAGAAAGAAAAATGGTTAAGTATGGAGAGGAAATATGTTGTATAGAGAGTAGAGTGTAAGAAAGAAAGAAAAATGGTTAAGTATGGAGAGGAGACTAAGGAAGAGAGAAGAGAGAAAAATGGTTAAGTATGAGAAGAGAAATGAAAATAATATGAGACTAAGTATGAGAGAAATGACTAAGGGAACATGAGAGTAATGAGAAAAATGGTTAAGTATAGAGAGTAGAGTAATACGAGTAGTGAAGAAGGAGAGCAGAGTAGAGTGGAAGAGAGAAAAATGGCTAAGTACAGAATGAGAGTGGAAAAGTAGAGTGGAAGAGGGAAAAATTACTAAGTATGGAATGACAGTGGAAGACGAAAAAATGGTTAAGTATGGAAAAGGGAGTAAGAGAGAGGAGAATAAGAAATGGAAGGTAGAAAAATGGCTAAGAAAATGAATATGAGAGTAATGAGAGTAATGAGAAAATGGAAAAATGACTAAGGAAATATGAGAGTAATGAGAAAATGGAAAAATGACTAAGTATGGGATGGGAGTGTGAAGAGAGGTGAAGGGATAAGAGAGGAAAATGGTTAAGTGTTGAGATGGATGGAGATGGAAGGTGAGAGAAATGACTAAGTGAGAAGAGTACTTAGTCAAAAATTTAAAAATGGAGAGGAAAGGTGCACCATACTTAGACAAAATCTTCTTGACATTTTTCAAAGTTCTTTTTGCAATCTCTCTATCAGACTTTTGGATAAAATTATGAATATATTGGGCATACCGACTCGGATTTTGAAGTTGCGAAATGCGTGATGAGACTGAGACTGAAGGCTACACAATGAACTTATAATAGTTCAAAATTTTTCTTTTTCTGATATCAATATTTTTATTAGACCAAGAGTGGGAAAATATAGATAACCAATTTTTGGTCAACAAGTCCTCATTTTTTGTTTATGCCCCCTTGTCTGCATCATGGGTAAAATGCTCCATGTGCATAAGAGTTCCCAAAGCTATGATCTTGGATGTGGGTGGCCTTGAAATAATGTCTTCCTACTTATTAATGTCTCGCTTCTTATATTTGATGACTAGATGAAACTATTGCAAAAACCCAATCCACTTGTAGTGTTTGGTTTGTTGAGGCTTACCCTAGGCCTTTAAATATTGTAGTGGTTAGTGATAAGTGTGGATAATGGTTTTCTTTCCCATTAGATAGTGCTTCCACTTCTTAACAACTTGAACAAGGGTATCGATTTCCTTATCATACGTAGGGTAGTTCAAGACTCCACAATGAAACATCTTAAAGTGATAGCTTATCGGCTTGCATGCCTCCATCAAGACCTCTCCCATAGCATATCCACTTCCATACATCCTCACTTTGAAAGGATTCTACAAATTAGGCAATGCAAGAATAGGTGCTTGACTAATCTTCCATGTTAGCTCATTGAAAGCTTTTTCTTGATTCTTTCCCCACTGGAAACTCTTACTACTAGTTGTTATGACATGAAGTAGAACATATAGATATGAAAAGGATTCTATAAACTTCCATAGGTACTATGTTACCCCAACAAAGCTCCTAATGATATGATCCCAAGGGGGGCATATATAGAGCTAAATGTATTTGATATGAGCCCAAGAGGCGCATATACAAGATTAAATATATATGTAATGGGGTAAATGTATATGTAATAATGGTCGGCCTAATAAAGGGGCCACATGTGCAATGTGTGAATAGGTATATACAGAGATCATGTAGTGTTACACACCAAAATTTCACACTTGAGTTTCACACCCAAAGTGTTGCAAATGTCGCAAAGTGATGTATGCACCTTGTTAAGTGTCGTATGCATTGTCACAAGTGTTGTATGCACCTTACCATGTGTCACATTCATTTTGCTAAGTGTCACAAACCCTTGAAACCATGAAAACACTTGTCACAATCCCTAAGTCATGTTGGAAGAAGAATCCCTCTCATCTGACAGCACAAACACACCTTTTTCTTGAAAATTTTGACCAATTTTGGGCATTTTAGAAGGGTGGCGCTCCCCTACCCATACTGAGGGGGCGCCAGTGCTCTCCTACCCATACTAAGGGAGTGTCATTGGCACCTTGTGTTCAACTATGGGGGAGCGCCAATCTTGTTAGAGGAAAATGGGAGATTTTCCATCTCTTTCTAAGGTTCAGCTCCGAATTAGATGAGGTTGTTGTGGTCGAATGCTACCCTATGGGCTCTATCCTAGGATATAATCTCGACTTAAGGAGTTATATCCTCAACCATATCATTCATTTTATCATGGTGGTTGTGCCTCTCAATCCTATATATTGAAGGTATTTCCAAGGTGAAGTGGGGAACAATTCGGGTATCAAACCTTTGATTCTAGGAGAATCATCAACGCTTTGATGTTGAGATTCATGCAAGGGTTGGATGAGGAGAGATTGGAGAAGTGTTGCATCGTCAATCATGGTTTGTAAGTGCCTTTTTTGGCTTTCCAATTAATATCAACTTGGCCTATTCCCTTCAAGTTCATGTGTTCTACATTTGCTTGTCTATTGTCATTTCAATCTTCATAGATAGATCTTCTTTGATTGATCATTTAGAGTAGGAGGAAGAGTTCCTTTGCTAGTCTTTGCAGGACTTGAATTGTGTTGAGGAGCTTGGATATCAA
>JZKD02S0523073.1:0-16705 GCA_000966675.3 Picea glauca
TTCGTATAGGTTTGGTGCATGGTTTATGCACTTGTCAATGGTACAGGTTGAGGTATAGGTTGGTGCATGATTGATGCACTTGTTCATGGTACAGATTGAGGTACATGTTCGTGCATGGTTGATGCATTTGTTTACGTACATGTTGATTACAGGTTGAGGTACATGTTTGTGCATGGTTGGTGCACTTGTTTATGGTACATGTTGATTACAGGTTGAGCTACAGGTTGATGCATGGTTGATGCATGGTTCAAGTTATTGCTATAGGTTTAGAACAATATATCTCACAATGATAGTGTGACAGTGGTTCCAACATTCTACTTATAGATCAGGGCGGTTGGAAGAGGCAAGGAAAGGTGATTGTATCCACCTTTCGGTTGTCGCTGGAGAACATAGGGGGTTGTAGCCTCCTTCTGGTTGTAGCCAAAGAATTGGGGAGTTGGAGATTCCATCAGGCTGTAGCTTGAGAAACTAGGGGGTTGGAGCCTCCTTCCAACTACAGCTGCAAAACAAAGGAAGTTGGTTCTTCCAATGAATGTAAGTCTCAAATACATATAAGAAAAATCAGTATGTGGTTTTCTTCTGCTTTGGGTTTCCACGTAAAAGACTTGTGTACTGTGTATTTGTGTGATTTCTCATTTTCTCATTGTTTATTTACTTTGCAACTATTGGATGATAATGCTACATTGATATAACACTTGCATTTTATGGTGAAAAGGGATTAAATTGCTCTATTACTGATTCACCCCCCTCTCAGTAATCCAACAATTAGTATCAGAGACAGTTCCTTAAGGAAACAATTTAACCACTTAAAGGAGATCATGGATTATGCTGAGAATGGAGTACCAATGTTTAATGGTCAAAATGGTTCTAAGTATGAGATGTGGAGGAGAAGGACAAAAGTATTTTTACAGGAACGGGGAAATTATATTTGGCTATCAATTTTTATAGGATATGATAGTTCAAAAAGGGAAAAGACTACATCCAAGAACAAATTGAAAAAGATTAACAAAATAGCAATGGATTTGATCTGGGAAGGATTACCTAATCTGGTAAAACAAAAGGTTGGTAAATGTTCATCATCCAAAGAAATTTGGGATAAGTTACATGATAGATATTCTTCACCCATCTGGGATTCATAAAATGCCAAAGAAGATGTAGATATAGATCAAGAAGAATTGTGTTCTCCATGTCAAATAGATTCAGAAGATGAAGAGTACATAATCACCAGAGAATTGATTAGTGATTTTTATGAATTAAGAGAATAAAACAAGTCACTCAAGAAATAATTGATGAAACAAAAGGAAAGTATTCACATTTTTTAAGAATCCCAACAGGTCATAGATAACTTAAGAACTCGTCTATAAGAAGCCATAAAGATTGAAGAAAATATTGAATATCAAAAGTAGTATTTGGAAGCCAACATAGAAGAACAGAAGGAAGAAGAAGAAATGAGAGAGAAGATATTGACATATCATATTAAGGAAAGAAATAACGATCTAAACCAACTTGACATAGAGTTTGGTCAAGAAGAGAAAGGACTTGAAGAAGAAATAATCACACTAAAAATTCATCTTGAAGAAGCAAAAAGAACAGAAGAAGGCATGAAATCTCAAATAATGAACAAAGAAGAAGAGGTTGAGAGGCTTGAAGAAGAAGTTGTCACATTGAGAAGTAAAATTGTCAAGCTCAACAAGAACGTTGAAAAGACAAAAACATCCACATCAGTTATAGAGAATGAAGATAAGCACTCTAGGTTGCTAGAAAAGAAGAATGAAGAAAATAAAAAGTGTTATGTAGAAGTACTCAAAGGAAGGAATCATGGTCAACTAGAATCTAAGAAAACTATTGAAGATATATCTTCAATAAGACCATCCATGTTCAAGCCACAAAGAAGCTTCAATCATGATCATGATAAGTCAAGGAAAAAATTTAGAAGGACTACAACACAAAGAAGATCATTCACTCCCATGCATGCAAATTTATTTTGTGGTCATTGCTTTTATTGTACTACCTTTGGACATAAGGTTGTAGATTTCAAGGATTATAAAAGAAATGTTCAAGAAAGAAATGACTATATGGCCCCACGTAACATTGAATGTTAAAAATGTCATAACTATGGACACATAACTACTGATTGTAGAAGCATGATCTATACTTCCATGAAAGAGAACAATGATATCAGACGTAAGAAAGTGTGGATATGAAAACATGAAGAACAGGTCAAAAAATACCAGGTCCTAGAGATCGCAAGATTGGAAATAAAATGAGATGAATAAAATTCTACAGAGAGAAAGAAAGATGACATATACAAAAAAGTATGGAGAATACCTGAAAGAAAATAAGGAAAGGTAAATAAGGAACAGGTTCAAGATATTGTACTTTCGAAAATTGTAGTGAAAGATGAATCCATAGACAGAAAGAAAGAAGTCAGAGCTTAGAGAGATGATGACTCTACCAATGAAGATGGTGATGAATCTACCAATGAAGATGATGATGAATAGACATCAGAGAAGGAATTGTTATGAGCCATTCATCCTAGACACTCCCAGGTAATATGAATATTAGACAGGGGGAGTCTATGCGATAGCTATGACAGACCAAGGAACCATCCTTCAAGAAACTTGCATAGTTTCAGAAGACATATCTAGAGCAGTCAATTAGAAGAAGTACAGTTTGATAGATTAATTAAGACTTCATGATAATATAGTGATAAATGGGTCAACATTATGGAAAGTTGCACAAGTAGAGTCTTGGAAAGTATGTACAAAGATGGATTCGTAAGAATAATTAGTAGGTTTGGATAGATGTATGATAGTGTAAGAGAGCATAGATTCATAGATTGGTTCAGAGAGTGGTTTAGAGAAAAAGGAACAATATCATAATGGATGATAATTACAGAGGAAATGGGTTGAACAATTCTAATGGATTCCAAATTCATAGATGTATTTTGGACACATGCAGTGCATACAGAAGTTCACATTCAAAACATAGTAATGATCATAAACAACAATGACAAAATTCCCTATGAACTATGGAAATGAAATACAAACAACAACCTCTACATCAAGGTAACTCAAGGTAGTATTTTATTAATTGAAATTTATGTTGATGATATTGTTTTGGAAGTACTAATGATAGGTTAAGATAGAAATTTGAAAAGGATATGTAGAATGAATTTCAAATGTCATTAGTTGGAGAACTATACTTCTTTTTGGGTCTTCATATATGTCAAAGAAACCAAGGAATTTTTATTTCTCAAACTAAGTATATCAGAGAAATGCTAAAGAGGTTCGGAATGGAAGATTGCAAACTAGTTACCACTCCTATGAAAACCAGTTGAAAATTGAGCAAGGATGATCTAGGTGGATATTTTTGGCAACCCACCTTTCCCAACTAGCTCAAAACAATTTTCTAGCAATTTTGGTAATTTACTATTTTTAGCAAATTTTAACTTTCGGGGCTATTTTGAGGGCCTAAATGAAGGTTTTTTGAGATAGAGATTCTCAATGATAGTCGAAGGCATGATTGAGCCCCAAAAACAAATCTCCTTGAGGATACCTTTCCAACAGTCTATCATACGCCTAAAACGAAGATCATATGAAAAATTTATGACACCGGGAAGTTGATGTACTAACTTACCCAAATGGGGCCATCATGAATTTTGGCGCTTCATCTCCTAGGGTTAGGTTTTTGGATGTCTAGGGTTTTTTTCATTCTTGTTTATTGTAAAAGGCCCTTCAAAGCCTCATTGTAATCATCCTCTTGTGAATGCAAATAGCCGTCACATCTCTTCTCAGATATAAGATTCCACCATTCTAGTGAGTCTTTCACTTTGTATTTTTACAGTTTCTGTACATTTATTTCATTAATAGAAATCGTGTATTACTGTATATATTTTCCTATGGTTATATTTCTGATATATATTTGTTATATTATTATTTCTCTTTCAATATCTCTGGATATTTCTATGTTATATCTCCGCTTTCATTTCGTGCCGAAAATAATTTGGATCAGTGGTATCAGAGCAGGTTTCTCTTGATCATTTTTTAGTGCATGTACCCGACGAGGTCTTAGTGTAAAAATTTGGGTATCAAGCTTGTCTCTCTTGAGGAAAATCGCACTGAAACACCTAAGAAACCCTAAATGGTGGAAGAAAATAAAAATGATGGAGCAGATGATCAAATCAATATGTTTCTTGAGAAAGCTCTCACGCGAGAGAGGGACGAAATGATGGAGAATTTTTCCCACATCCTTCAATGCCTACCGATAGAAATAGTCGCATATTCATCAAGCAACAACTTTGGAAGCACCTAGCCTTTCAAGGTACGAGTTAATTTTGATATTCTTGTATTTGAAGGACAGATAGATGCAAAAGCCCTAGAAAAATGGTTAAATATACTAGAAGGTTATTTCTCTATTCACCATTTTTTCGACAAGGAAAAGATCACCTCTGCACTCCTTAAATATCTCCCCCATGTCAAACCTTGGTGGGACACTTACTGGGAACAAAGCTCCATAGAGGAGTCTAGAATATATGGGGTCGAGCTCACTTGGGATTTTTTTATGGATGTGGTAAAGGAACAGTATTACCCTATTGGAAACTATGAGGACCAATATATGAGATGGACCACACTACGGAAAGAGAGGGGCCAAGAAGTTCCATATTTCACCAATACCTTCCATACTTTGCACAGCAAGATGGGTATTAAAGACTCTGAATGACATTTTGTTCTGAAATACCGTGGGGCTCTACACAAATACATCCAGACTGAAATAGATTTTCTAGACATCTCATCACTCAGTGCTACTTATCAATATGTTGTTAAAATCAAGCAGAAATTTAAGCATCAGAACAAACGTGAGTTTGGGTGTGCAAATCCGCAACAACGAAGCTATGTTAAAGATGGCCCTAACAAATAGTCTCTTGAAAACTAGTCCAATCCACAAGAAAAAAAGGGCCAGGGGAAGACAAAGAAGGACACTGGAAAATGTTGCGATTTCCACAAAATCCTCTAGAACAACAACAATTAATGTCGCTCAAAAAAGTAATTGGTGGCTAAGGTCAATGACAAGGATTTGAACCTTGATTCTAAATCTGATTCTGAAAATATCGGTAAAGGACAGATTGTTGATGCACACCCCACTGCCATTGTCACAACCACAACAATTCAACCAGAAGAACGAAGAGATCCTAAAGAGGGGGAGTGCCTTTTTCATTCACAGATGTGGATGAAGGGGACCCTGCTACGTTTTATTGTTTGTAGAAAAATTCAAAAGATCCTCATCTCAACAGAGGTCATCAAACAGTTGGGATAGTCGATAACACCACACCCGCAACCATACAACATTGGGTGGCTTCTCCAAGGATGAGATATCCATGTTAGCCAACAGTTTCGATTATCATATGACATCCAACCCTTCAAGGATGAGGTGTTATGTGATGTTGCCCCACTGGATGTCTATGATTTCCTCTTGGGCCAACCATATATGAGAAGATGCCATGGTGTTTATGATTCGACCCTATAGTGTCATTGTTACTTTGTGAGTTCATCTTTATAGAATACCAATGGTAGTTCCAACTATTTTTCCACCTAAATAGTGTCGCAAGGTAGTATCTCATACTACAAAATTCAGCTTCTTCACACTCTGTTCAAAAGGGGAACAGAAGGACACTACAACCACTATAGCCTTGCCCCAAGCACCTTCTATACAACAGAAGCAGGATAACAAGGTTGCAACAAAGAACAAATATTACTTCTACACACAAGAAACTCATGTAGTCAGACTGGGTAAAAAGGTCCAACCCTTCCAACCACATTTTTGTGACAACCTTCAACAACCTAAGCAGTGCAACTTCTCGAACAAGGCAAGCAACTCCTTAAGATGCAGATTCAACAAACACTTTTCCCTCTTCCCCGAGAATTCAATGCAAAGGATACCATTTCTTCCTAAATAGGGAGGATCAATCTAGTTGGATATCAGTGGCCACCCACCGTTTCCAACTCGCTCAAAATAGTTTTCTGGCGATTTTGGTAATTTACTATTTTTAGTAGTTTTTAACTTCTGGGGATATTTTGAGGGCCTAAATGAAGGTTTTTCGAGATCGATATTCTCAATTAAATCTAACGGCATGATTGAGCCCTCAAAATGAATCTCCTCAATGATATCTTTCCAACGAACTATCATACACCTAAAACGAAGATCGTTTGCAAAAGTTACAACCCCAGGAAGTTGATGTACTAACTTACCCAAACGAGGCCCACATGACTTTTGGTGCTTCATATCATAGGGTTAGGTTTTTGGATGTCTAGGGTTTTTGGAATTCCTATTTATTGTAAAAATTCCTTCAGAGCCTCATTGTAGTCATCATCTTGTGAATGAAAGTAGTCGTCACATCTCTTCTCAGAAATAAGCTACCACCATTCTAGCAAGTCTTTTACTCTGTATTTTTACAGTCTCTATACATTTATTTTATTAATATAAATTATGTATTATTGTATATATTTTCCTCTCATTATATTTTTGATATATCTTTGTTATATTATTGTTTCTCTTTCAATATCTTTTTATATTTTTTTGTTATATCTCTGCTCTCATTTCATGCCAAAAATAATCTGGATCAAAGGATGATGATTCAAAGTCTACAGACCAGAGGAAATACAGGTCAATGATTGGTATCTTGCTATATGTGAGAACATATAGACTAGAATTAATGGAGGCAGTTGGACAAGTCGCATGATTTCAAGAAACACCAAAGGAATCACATGTATAGTGGCACAGACCCCTGAACCCTCGGGTCGAGGTCCACTCACAGGACCGTTCAAATCTTCTTGAGTCTGATTGACTCTTTTGGATCCCTATTGAAACCTCCAACAAATCGATCCACAGGTCCTTATGAATTGATCCTATGTGAAAAAACACCAGGTGCCAACCCAAATCTTCTTGCACACAATAACATCACGCCCTTCTCTAATTTGGGCTTTCAGGTTTTGCAATATCACACGTTTCATTGTCGCATTTTTGGCTCCTGAACCTACTGAAACCCAAAATGTTGATTCTCTTAATTCTATTTAGCAAAGGCTGGCTCCTCTCAGAACTTTCTGTCGATTCAAATTTTGGACTTCGCGACTTCGCGAATCCAGATGCAAGGCTCCCAGTTTGTCGACCTCCAAACCCCGAAACAGTCAACAAGGTTTGACTCTGCCTATTTGACGAGGACACACCACCTATCCCCTCAAATGATTTCTATCTCTGATGTGGACTCCTGCCACCTGTCACTCTTCCTAGCTTTGGGACTCTTTCTCCCAAAGTGTTGTCTCCTCTATTTCCCGCCACCCGATGTATCGAAATCCCGAACTCTACGCCAATTCCTATCGCAACTCGCAATTTCATGACTTTCGTTCCATTGTGCTCAATGCCTTGTCATCAGGATCCCTGAAATATCGAAATGATCTAACGGCTCAGACAGATCATGATCAACAGTCCTCATTTATCCTAGAACTCAAAAGGATGAGTTCATCCAAACCTTATCTACCCTGCAACTCCTTTGGATCCTATGGTCTTCGTCGTTTCATGAATTCTCCATAGAGAATTTCGACTGTTTGTTTCTTCTTTGATAGCTTCTGCAAAATGAAACAAATTTCTTCCTTCTAAACTTACTTTTGTTGGATGACTTCAACCCTCAACTCCCTTTGAAGTATTTCAACCTTTGTCCTCCTTTGAAGTGTTCAGAGGTGTTAACCCTCCTGAGCTTTCTCCAGAAACTTCAAGCCTCGAAAGAACTCATGCATGCACTCCTTGCGGAAACCTTTCGAATACTCCTAGGTATTCAACTTCTCGACTCTATGTACTCTCTACAACAACAGTCCTTAAACTCTTCTCTTGTTTGATAAGTTCTAAGATTTCAACCAACCTACGCACACCTTGCACAGCTTCTGTGCTTCACTTGCACTTATGTTGGAATGAGAACAACCATATCCCTCCTGAGATTTTAGAGGTAAACTTTGAACCTTTGTCGACACATTCCTTGCGGACATTTCACTGCACTCCTTGCAGGAACTCTCACTCAGGAAGAGAAATAATTGAAACGCATTCTCTTTCTCTCATAGACCTCAAACATTCAACATGAAATCATACATACACATAGTATTAAAGAAAATGCATAACAGAGAGAATAAAACCACTGTAAACATACCATTCACCGTGTATAAACAGAAAACATCATAACACCATGAATCTGATTCAATGTTTCATATACTAATTCAAAGCTCTTGTACATGAACTTTTTCTACAACTCTCTACTACAACTCTCTCCTTCTTCTGCTCTATTCTAATGTGTTAATGATACAATGATACAAGAATGAGGGTGTCTATATCCATTTTCCCTCCTACTCTCTAAAATTTCTAATCTAACATTCATATCTACCTAGTTTCATTAACTATGCATAAATGCCTTAATTCAAAAGATGGATGGGAGAATTTCCCCAGTTTTGTTTACAATCTCCAAAGTATAAATGCGAGTACATTCCTCTTAACTATTACATTAATGACTTTGTTTCAAAATTCAAAATGGGTCTTTATGAAAACCTGCTCTTTTCTTCCTCCGCACGTCCAACTTTTTCTTTGGCTTAGTCGCACAGTTTGGGCTTTGCACGATGCTCCTGCATCATACTCCCTTGCTTGAAAATTTTCATGAAATCCTATTAATGAGCTCTTGCATGGTCTATCCATGCTTCTGAATTTCTACTTCATCTTCCCAGCTAGCATCTTCAACTGGATGTCCTTTCCACTTAACTAAGTATTCAAAATACTCCTTCCTCCTGGTCTTCCTGCTGACTCTCTTGTCAATTATGCTTTCCATCTATGGATTTTCAGCTATAGACATTTGTTTGGTCCACTAAACCTTTGTTTGTTCATTTTATACTCCTGCTTCTTCATTTTTGTAAGCGTACAAATCTGAGATGTTGAATATCGGTGAAATTCTGATACCATCGAGTAGTTCAATATCATATGCGTTTTCCCCAAATTTATTCATGACCCTGCATGGTCCAATCTTCTTCATCTTTAGTTTGTTATATGTTCCCCTTGGGAACCTTTACTTCCTCATATGTGAAAGAATCAGATCACCAACTTCAAATTGAAGTTCTCGGCTATGTTGATTTGCTCTGTGCTTGTATTCTTGGCTCAAACTTTTCAATCACTCCTTGACTTTGTTGTGAAGATCCTTCATTTCTTCTACAAAATTATCTGTGCTAGCACTCCTAAATTCAGTTTGTTCTGAATCCTTCAATTCATAAACTCCCCTTAGCTACATTCCATATACAATTTGAAATGGAATCTACCCTTTCTGTTGATTGAATCATTGTAAGAAAATTCCACCTATGGTAGAATGTGATCCCACTGACTATGGTGTTCAGTCACTAGGCTCCTCAACAAATCTCCCAAGCTTCTATTCACAAATTTTGTCTTTCCATCCATTTGAGGATGATGAGCTGAGCTAAATGACAAACTTGTCCCCAACTTCTTCCATAAAGTCCTCCAGAAATGTCCCACAAACTTGGTATCTTGATCCGAAACTATACTTCTTGGAAAACCGTGAAGTCTGACGACTTCCTTGAAAAACAGGTTCGCAATATGAGTTACGTCACTAGTTTTATGGCATGGTATGAAATGTTCCATATTGGAAAATCTGTCGACTACCACAAAGATGGAATCACAACCTCTTTGCATCCTTGGTAGTCTTAATATGAAATCCATGCTCACTGCATCCCACGACCTTTATGGTATGGGTAATGGCTGGTATAACCCTGTGTTCTTCCTTCTTCCTTTAGTGTGTTGACAAATTCTGCATTTGTCCACAAATTTCTTGACATTTGTCCTCATCCCTGGCCAAAAATATGAGCCATTCAATTTTGAGATCGTCTTATCATGACCAAAGTGTCTGGCCAATCCTCCACTGTGTTTTTCTTTCAACAGATTCTCCCTCATGGAGCATTTGGAATACAGAATTGATTTCCCCTAAACAATAATCCGTCCTGGATCATATATTCAATCCATTGGGTTCTATCTCTAATAATTGGATTCTCAAATGCTTCATACGCTTCCTTAAAATCTGGGTCATCCTTGTACATTTCTTTAAGGTTATTAAAACCCAAAGTTTTTACTCTGAATTCCTGCATAAGCAAACATTTACTGCTCAAAGCATCAACAACTTTGTTTGCAGTTCTAGAAATATGGTTAATTACAAAAGTAAAATTATGCATGTATTCAACCCATTTAGCATTCTTTTGGTTCAACTTCTTCGGTTGAGTCATGAATTGCAAAGCATGATTATTGTTGTACAAAACAAACTCTTTGGGAACCAAATAGTGTCTCCATTTCTTCAACGCTTGTATGACTGCATAAAATTCCTTGTCATATGTTGAGTATTTGACCTTCGCTTCATTCAAATTCTTGCTGAAGTATGCAATCGGCCTATCGTCTGGGCTCAAGACCACTCCAATTGCAAATCCACTCGCGTCACACTTGACCTGGAATGTCTTGTTGAAATTTGACAGAACCAGAATTGGATGCTCAGTTATCTTCTTCTTCAGTAGGTTGAAACTCTTCTCTGCTTCCTCTGTCCAATGAAAGGATTTATGTCTTTTTTTCACCGTATCCATCATCGGTGCACTAATCCCACTAGAATTTTGGATGAATTTCCTGTAGAAACTTGACAAACCATGGAAGCTCTGAACTTTAAACACACTTTTCGACGATGGACAACTCTTAATTGCATTCACCTTTTCCGGGTACATCTTTAGCTCATTTGCAGAGATAACAAAACCCAAGTAAATGAGTTATGTCCTCATAAATGATTATTTCTTCATGTTTATCAACAACTTCTCTTGCTGCAATCTCCTCATCATTGTATCTAAATGCTTCAATTGTTCTGCTTCTGTCTTGTTGAAAATCAATATATCGTCAAGATATACGATGACAAATTTCCCTATGAAATCCTTCAGGACTTCATTCATCAATCTCATGAAAGTACTAGGTGCATTTGTTAAGCCAAATAGCATAACAAGCCATTCATACAACCCTTCATTCATATTGAATGTTGTTTTCCATTCATGACCTTCTCTCTTGTGAATCTGATGATATCCACTTTTCAAATAAATCTTTGAAAAGAACCTTGCTCCACTCAAGCAATCCATCAAATTATCCATCCTTCGTAATGGAAATTTGTATCTGATGGTGATCTTATTGATTGCTCTTGATTCTGTACACATCCTCTAGCCTCCATCTTTCTTTTGGCTGAGCATTGTTGGAAAAGTGCATGGACTCAAGCTCTCTTGAATCAATCCCTTGTCCATTAAATCCTGGACTTGTCTCTTAACTTCTTCATTCTCCTGCAGCATCAATCTGTATGCATCTTTGTTTGGTAAACTGGCTCCAGGTATAAGATCAATGTGATGGCTTATACTTTTGATCGGTGGCAACGAACGAGGTAGTTCGTCCACTACTATATCAATGAACTCTTCCTGCAACTTCTGTATTTCCTCTAGTAAATCATCTACTCTTGTACTGGCAAAACAATTCTAGGCTTTCTGACCACGACAAACTATGTGTCATCCTTCTTCTTAACCTTCGTAATAATTTCCTTCCCACTCATGAGAAGTACAGTGTTGCTCACCTCTAGTTTTGCTTATTTATCATTAATCGGCAACAACATGTGAGTCCTCTTGTTTTTCTCCAGGGTGTATGTGTTCTTTCTCCCATCATGAACCACATTCATGTCATATTCCCAAGGTCTACCCAGCAATAGATGACAAACATCCATGGGAATGACATCACATAATATTTCATCCTTATATCCTACTATTTTAAATTCAACTAAACATTGTTTAGTGACATTTACTTGATGTCCTTTTTGTAGCCACGAAACTCTATATGGGCTTGGATGTACAATAGTCTCCAACTCCAGCTTTTCTACCATCTCTGTAGAAATGAGATTGTCTATGCTACCACTGTCCATGATGACTTTGCATAACCTGTCTTTAGTTTTGCAAGAAGTCTGAAAAAGTTTGTTCCTTTGGGCTGGGTTCTCTGCCTCCTTCTCTGGCATTAAGAGAAATTTCCTCATCATCAAGGATCTTCCACCCTCAGCATCTTTTGCCTCAAAATTTTGTCATTGCTCTTCGGCAATGTGAGTCTCACCATCATCTTTCTTTCTATCTGGACACTCATAAGATTTATGTCCATTTTTTCCACAAACAAAACACTTCACTTCACCTCCTCGACCTCTTCCTCTTCCTTTAGCTCGAAGAAAAGTATTTCTATCAGCATTCTTCTCTCTTTGTGAGCTTCCTCCTCTCTCATGATGAGTTTGAGTTTTATTTCCCTCTTCTTTTGGCCTCTAAGTTATATCTTGGGAAATTGCTTTGGCTCAAGCTTGACTTCTGCCTCGACCTCTTTGACCTTGCTTTCGGCTCAGCTTCTCTTTAGCTTTCAGAGCCATCTGATAAGCATCTTCTATAGTCCGAATGATCATCATGCTCATCTCATATTAGATGTCATATCATAGACTATTCATGTATCTGGAAACCTTCTCATCATCATTTTCTTAATGACATGCTCTGATGTTTATCTTGTAGAACTCTTCAGTGTGTTCTTTCACTGACATCATCTTCTGTCTCAAATTCTGCATCCTCTGAAACAAAGTAATTTGATAGTCCTTGGGTATGAATTTGTCTTTCATCTTCGCAACCATTCTATCCCATCTTTTGATCTTTTACTTGCCTTTGCAACAGCTGTCAGCCTGTAGTTCATCCCACCATAATGTTGCATGCCCTTTAAGTCTTGTGACAACATGTTTGACTTTTCTATCTTCCTCAACATCCTCATAGTCGAAGTATTTATCTAGAGCTCTAATCCAATCTAGAATCTCTTCAACATCCAGGTTTCCTTCATACATGGGAATCTCCTTCTTTTCCCTGGCACCTATCCTTGCGACAACCTTGAATAGGCATTCATCTGTAACATCTTCGAGTGTGACTTCCTCTCCTTTGTGTCCAGCTTCATTTTCATTGTCAACCTCATTGATATCCCCAGTGTCGACTGTGCACCTCTGTGTTGTCTCCATGGCATCAAGCCTAGAATGTAGTTTACGCATTTCCCTTTCCACTGTTGGATCAGAAATTGCCACTGGCCTGTCTCTTCTTCTCAATGGCATGGCTGAGAAATGTTCCTCTTTTCTCTGCTATAGAAAGAAAAGAACTATTTTTGTTCTCTGATGCCACAACTGGCGTAGACCCCCAAACCCTTGGATCGAGGTCTGCTTATAGGATCGTTCAAATATCCTTGATTCTGATTGACTCTTTCAGATCCCTATCAGAACCTCCAAAAAATCAATCCATAGGTCCTTATGAATTGAGTGTGTGTGAAAAAACTCCAGGCACCAACCCAAATCCCCTTGCATGCTAATAACATCATGCCCTTCTCTAATTCAGGCTTTCGGGTTTCGCAATATCGCGTTTTCCGTTATCAAATTTCTAACTCCTGAACCTGCCAAAACCCAAAATGTCGATTCTCTGAATTGTATTCAGCAAAGGTTGGCTCCTCTCAGAAATTTCCACCAATTCAAAAATTTGGACTTCACGACTTCACAAATATGGATGCAAGGCTCCCAGTCAATTGACCTCCAAACCCTGAAACAGTCAACAAGGTTTGACTCCACCTGTTTGACGAGGACATGCCACCTGTCCACTCAAACTCTTTCTATCTCTGACATGGACTCCTTCTACCTGTCACTCTTCCCAGCTTTCAGGACTCTCTCTCCCAAAGCGTTGTCTCCTCCATTTTCTGACACCCGAAGTACCAAAATCCTGAACACTATGCCAATTCCTATCACCAATCGCGATTTTGAGACTTTCGTTCCACTACGCTCAACTCCTTGTCGTCAGGATCCCTGAAATACCGAAATGATTTGACAGCTCAGACAGATCACGATCAATGGTCCTCGTTGATCCTAGAACTTAAAAGGATGATTTCGTCCAAACCTTATCTACCCTGCAACTCCTCTAGATCCTACGGTCCTCATGGTTTCGTGAATTCTCCATAGAGAATTCTGACCGTTCGTTGCTTCCTTGACAACTTCTGCAAAATGAAACAAATTTTTTCCTTTTGAACATACTTTTTTTGGATGACTTCAACCCTCGTCTCCCTTTGAAGTATTTCAACCTTCATCTTCCTTTGAAGTGTTCAAAGGTGTTAACCCTCCTAAGCTTTCTCCGGCAACTTCAGGCCTCGAAATAACTCTTGCACACACTCCTTGCAGAAAACTTTTGAATTCTTATGGGTATTCGACTTCTCGACTCTGTGCTCTCTCTGCAATAGGAGTGCTTCAAATCTTCTCTTGGTTGATAAGTTCTAAGCTTTCAAATAGCCTACGCACACCTTGCATGTCTTATGTGCTTTACTTGCACTTCTGCAGGAATGAGAACAACTGTATCCCTCCTGAGCTTTCAGAGATAAAATTTGAACCTTCGTCGATGCACTTCTTGCGGACATTTCATTGCACTCCTTGAAATAAATCTCACTCAGGAAGAGAAACAATTGAAACTCATTCTCTTTCTCTCACAGATTTCAAACATTCAACATGAAATCATACATACACACATTATTAAAGAAAATGCATAACAGAGAGAATAAAACCACTGTAAACATACCATTCACCATGTATAAACAGAAAACATCATAACACCATGACTCTGGTTCAAAGATTCATATATTAATTCAAAGCTCTTGTACATTAACTTTTTCTACAACTCTCTCCTTCTTCTTCTCTATGCTAATGTGTTAATGATACAATGATACAAGAGTGATGGTGTCTATATCCATTTTCCCTCCTACTCTCTAAACTATCTAATCTAACATTCATATCTACCTTCTTTCATTAACTATGCATAAATGCCTTAATACAAAAAATGGATGGGAGAATTTCCCCAGGTCCGTTTACAATCTCCAAAGTATAAATGCGAGTACATTCCTCTTAACTATTACATTAATGACTTTGTTTCAAAATTCAAAATAGGTCTTTATGAAAACGTGTTCTTTTCTTCCTCCATGTGTCCAACTATTTCTTTGGCTTAGTCATGCACTTTGGGCTTTGCACGATGCTCCTGCATCATATAGGAAAGGATCTATCACTTATTTCCTACATAGATGCAGATTGGGAAGGTTGCATTGATGACCGACAAAGCACCAGTGGAGCATCGTTCTACTTGGGTGAGTGTTTAGTATCATGGTTAAGCAAGAAACAATCATCGGTATCCTTATATATAGCCAGGTCAAAGTATATTGCAAAAGAAACATGTTGTACACAGGTTCTATGGATGAAACAAAGTTTGACAGATATACAGGTTGAGTATGATGATCCCATTCTAATCTATTGTGATAATGTAAGCTACATCAGTATCTCAAAGAGACCAGTGTTGCACTCCAAAATGAAGAACATTCCAATAAAGTATCACTTTCTACAGGAACAGGCTGCAGAGAAGAACATCAGAGTTGACTATGTCGGTAGAAAAGAATAAGTGGTAGACATATTTACAAAATCGCTTCCATGAGAATCCTTTGAGTATATTTGTCGGAGACTTAGAGTAATTTCTACTCCAAAATGAATGCTTTTGAATGTTTATCTTATATGTATTAGATTTACATGAGGAAGCACCATAAAGAGGACGGTTCAGGTTGGGAGATCAGTTTTAGGAAGAGTTCAGTTAGGGGGATTTTCCCCAAGGATAGTTTAGTTAGGGGTAGAATCCCTAGATGGAAAGATAACTTTGCCATTAATGACAAAGGGGGAGATATTTATCAGATGCAAGATATAAATGATTGGAGAGAGAGAACAGAGGCATGTATATAGGGGGATCATCCCCAAGGAGAGTTCATTCATGGGGAGTAGCCCCAAAGGGAGATACCCTTTGCCATTGATTTCAAAGGGGTAGAAATATAAACATTGATGAGGATTATAAGCATGAATGTTATCATGACTAAGTGTTTCCATAAATTGTGGTGTTTTCATCAATGCCAAAGGGGGAGATTGTCAAACAACTAGCTTAGGTTGATGGATAGTTGGTATGGATTGTTGGTTGTCATTTATTTCAACCATTGGAGAATGATATTTTATATTTATTTCAACCCTTAGTGATTGATGTCAACCCTTGGAGAAAGTCCAGTAGTGAATTATGGTAGCACAAAGGTTTGGGTAATGGACCCACGATTGTTTTATGTATAATGGAATGAGTTTTAATATTTTTGAAGGTAATACTATTCTACATGGATAGTACATGTCATTCCATTTCTGGTGGTATGTGGAATGTCACATAACTCCTCATGGTCAGAGAGTTATGGCCATGAAAAGTTGGAGAACCCAAGTTTGTTTAATGGATAATGGTATAAGTTTTGATATATTTGTAGGAAAGACTATTCTATATGGATAGTACATTTCATTCCATTTCCATTGGTATGTGGAACATCACATAACTCCTCATGTTAGAGATTTATGGCCATGTGAAGTTGGACAACCCTCATGAGTCGTCTAGAAGCCCCAAAAGGTCAAAGTGGTTTAAGAGATTTTAGAAGGTAAATAATAAATTTAAGTGATGAGTGTACTATAATTCAAAGTTAATACAAAATAAATTATTTAAATAATAAATTTAAG
>JZKD02S0523095.1:15742-30669 GCA_000966675.3 Picea glauca
AATGTCAAAATTCCTAGACATCCAAAAACCTAACCCTAGGAGATGAAGCGCCAAAAGTCATGTGGGCCCCGTTTGGGTAAGTTAGTACATCAACTTCCCGGGGTTGTAACTTTTGTATACGATCTCCGTTTTAGGCATATGATAGCTTGTTGGAAAGGTAAATTCGAGAATATTCATTTTGGGGGCTCAATCATATATTTGGCTATTATTGAGAACCTTTATTTTTAAAAACCGTCATTTAGGCCCTCAAAATGGCCCCAGAAGTTAAAACCTGCTAAAAATAGTAAATTGCCAAAATTGACAGAAAGCTATTTTGAGCCAGTTTGAAAAGGTGGACGGCCACCGATATCCACCTGGATCAATCCTCCCTCCTTAGGAAGCAATGGTATCCATTGCGTTGAGTTCCCAGAGGAGAGGGAAAAGCGTTTGTTGAATCTGCATCTTGGTGAGCTTCTTGTCTTGCTGGAGACGTCACGTTGCTCAATTTGTGGAAGTATATCATGAACCTGTTGAGGTTGAGGTTGTTCAACAAGTCGAGATACAAGAGAGGACGGTGTGCAGAAGCAATCTTTGTGCTTTTTTGCAATCTTGTCGACCTGCTTCTATTGGATATAAGGTGCTTGGGGCAAGGCTGTAGTGGTTGCAGTGTCCTTTTGTTCTCCTTTTGAATAGATTGTGAAGAAGCTGAATTTTGCAGTATGAGATACACTTTTTAGGTGGAATAGTATTCAGAACTACCTTTGGTATTCTATAGAGATGACACCCAAAGTAACAATGACACTACGGGGTCGAGACTCATAAACAACATGGCATCTCCACATATATGGTTGGCCCAAGAGCACATCACAAACATCCAGTTGGGCAACATTACATAATACCTCATCCTTGAAGGGTTGGATTCCATATGATAATCGACATTGTTGTCTGACACAGAGATCTCATCCTTGGTGAAGCCACCCAATGTTGAATGGCTGCGGGTGTGGTGTTGTCAACTATCCTAACTATTTGACGACCTCTGCTGATATGAGGTTCTTCTGGCTTCCGCTATCAACAATAAAATGTAGTGGGGTCCCCTTCAACCACATCTGTGAATGAAAAAGGCTCTCCCTCTCTTCAGGATCTGTTGGTTCTTCTAGTTGAATTGTTGCTCTAGCGAAAATAGCAGTGGGGTCCGTGTCAATTATCTGTCCTTTACCATTATTTTCAGAATCAGATTCTGAATCAGGGTTCGGCTCTTTGCCTTTGATCTCGGCCACTAATGAATATTTTGAGCGACATTCATTGGTGTTGTGCCAGGGGATTTTGTGGAACTCGCACTATTTTTCGGTGTCCTTCCTTGTCTTCAAGTGAACCTTCTTTTCCTTTGTCTTGGACTAGTTTTCGGGAAACTATTTCTTAGAGCTGTCTTTGTCATACTTTGGTTGTTGCGGATTTGCAGACCTGAACTCCTGTTTGTTCTGGTGCTTAAATTTTTTCTCAATTTTAATAACATATCGATAAGCAACACCGAGTGATGAGATGTCCAGAAAATCCATTTCAGTCTGAATGTATCTGTGTAGAGCCCCACGGTATTTTAGAACCAAATGTCACTCAGAGTCTTTGATACCTAGCTTGGTGCACAAGGTATGGAAGGTATTGGTGAACTCCAGAACTGCATGGGCCCTCTCTTGCCACATTGTGACCCATCTCATGTACTGGTCCTCATGGTCGCCAACAGAGTAATACTGTTCCTTTACCACATACACAAAAAATCTCAAGTGGGATCAGCCCCATATATTCTAGACTCCTTTGTGGAAATTTGCCCCCAATAAGTTTAACACCAATGTTTGACATGAGGAAGAGATTTAAGGAGTGCGAAGGTGATATTTTCTTTGTCGAAAAAATTGTGAACAGAGAAATAACCTTCTAGCAGAGTTAACCATTTTTCTAGGGCTTCGACATCTATCTGTCCTTCAAATACAGGAATATCAAAGTTAACTTGTACCTTCAAAGATGAGGTGCCTCCAAAGTGGCCCCTTGATGAAGATGCCCCTGATGCTATCGCCAAGCGTTGAAGGATGTGGGCAAAATTCTCCATCATTTCGTCTCTCTGTCGCTTGAGAGCTTGCTCGAGCAATAGATTGATAGGATCATCTGCTCCGTCGTTTTTGTTTTCTTCCACCATTGAGGGTTTCTTGGGTGTGCAATAGAGATTGTATTCAAGAGAGACAATCTTAAGACCCAACTTGCTATACTCGGACCTCGTCGGGGACATGCACTGAAAAAAATGATCAAGAGTAGCCTTCTCTGATACCACTGATCCAGATTATTTTCGGCATGAAATGAGAGCGAAGATATGATAAAGAAATGCACAGAGATATTTAAGATATTTGATAATATAAAAGAAATGTATCAGAGATGCAACTATAAAAATAGATATACAGTAATACATGATTTCTATTAATCAAAGAAATGTACAGAGACTGTAAAAATACAGAGTGAAAGACTCGCTAGAATGGTGGTAGCTTATCTATGAGAAGGGATGTAACGGCTACTCGCATTCACAAGAAGATGATTAAAATGAGGCTCTGAAGGCATTTTTTACAATAAACAGGAATGCCAAAAGTCCTAGAAATCCAAAAACCTAACCCTAGGAGATGAAGCGCCAAAAGTCATGTGGGCCCCGTTTGGGTAAGTACATCAACTTCCCGGGGTCGTAACTTTTACATACGATCTCTGTTTTAGGCGTACGATAGTTCGTTGGAAAGGTATCATCGAGGAGATTCATTTTGGGGGCTCAATTATAGCTTCGAATATCATTGAGAACCTCTATCTCAAAAAACCTTCATTTAGACCCTCAAAATGGCCCCGAAAGTTAAAACCTGCTAAAAATAGTAAATTGCCAAAATTGACAGAAAGTTGTTTTGAGCCAGTTGGAAAAGGTGGGCAGCCACCGATATCCACCTGGATCAATCCTCCCTCCTTAGGAAGCAATGGTCTCCATTACTTTGATTTCCAGAGGGAGAGGGAAAAGTGTTTGTTGAATCTGCATCTTGGTGAGCTGCTTGTCTTGTTGGAAACATCGCGCTGCTCAGTTTGTGGAAGTCTATCACGAACCTGTTGAGGTTGAGGCTATTCAACAAGCCGATATACATGAGAGGATGGTGTGCAGAAGTAATATTTGTGATTTTTTGCAACCTTGTCGACCTACTTCTGTTGGATATGAGGTGCTTGGGGAAAGGCTGTAGTGGTTGCAGTGTCCTTTTGTTCTCCTTTTGAACAGATTGTGAAGAAGCTAAATTTTGCAGTATGAGATACTACCTTCCGACACTTTTTAGGTGCAATAGTAGTCGAAAATACCTTTGGTATTTTGTAGAGATGACCCCCAAAAGTAACAATGACACTATGGGGTCAAGACTCGTAAACAACATGGCATCTCCACATATATGGTTGGCCCAAGAGAACATAACAGACATCCAGTGGGGCAACATCACATAATACCTCATCCTTGAAGGGTTGGATGTCGTATGATAATAGGAACTGTTGGATGACATGGAGATCTCTTCCTTGGAGAAGCCACCCAATGTTGTATGGCTGGGGGTGTGGTGTTGTTGACAATCCCAACTGTTTGATGACCTCTGCTGAGATGAGGTTCTTCTGGCTTCCGCTATCAACAATAAAATGCATCAGGGTCCCCTTCACGTACATATGTGAATGAAAAAGGCACTCCCCCTCTTTGGGATCTGTTGTTTCTTTTGGTTGAATTGTTGTGGTAGCGACAATAGCAGTGGGGTCCGTGTCAATGATTTGTCCTTTACCATTATTTTCAAAATTAGATTCTGAATCAGGGTTCGACTCTTTACCTTTGATCTCAGCAACTAAGGACTATTTTGAGTGACATTCATCGGTGTTGTTCCAGGGGATTTTCTTGAACTCGCACCATTTTCCAGTGTCCTTCTTTGTCTTCCCATGACCCAATTAGAGCCAGTTGGAAAAGGTGGGCAGCCATCGATATCCTCCTGGATCAATCCTCCCTCCTTAAGAAGCAATGGTCTCCATTGCGTTGAGTTCCCGGGGGGGAGGGAAAAACGTTTGTTGAATCTGCATCTTGGTGAGCTGCTTGTCTTGCTGGAGACATCGCTCTGCTCAGTTTGTGGAAGTCTATCACAAACCTGTTGAGGTTGAGGCCCTTCAACAAGTCGAGATACATGAGAGGACGGTGTGCAGAAGCAATCTTTGTGCTTTGCTGAAACATTGTCGACCTGCTTCTGTTGGATATAAGGTGCTTGGGGCAAGGCTATAGTGGTTGTAGTGTCCTTTTGTTCTCCTTTTGAACAGATGGTGAAGAGGCTAAATTTTGCAGTATGAGATACTACCTTGCGACACTTTTTAGGTGGAACAATAGTCGGAACTACCTCTGGTATTCTGTAGAGATGACCCCCCAAAGTAAAAATGACACTACGGGGTTGAGACTCATAAAAAACATGGAGTCTCCTCATATATGGTTGGCCCAAGAGCATGTCACAAACATCCAGTGGGGCAACATCACATAATACTTCATCCTTGAAGGGTTGGATGTTGTATGATAATTAGAATTGTTGGCTGACATGGAGATCTCGTCCTTAGCGAAGCCACCCAATGTTGTTTGGCTGCGGGTGTGGTGTTGTTGACAATCCAAACTGTTTGACAACCTCTGCTGAGATGAGGTTCTTCAGGCTTTTGCTATCAACATTAAAATGCAGTGGGGTCCCCTTCACCCACATCTGTGAATGAAAAAGGCACTCCCCCTCTTCAGGATATGTTGGTTCTTCTGGTTGAATTGTTGTAGTAACGACAATAGTAGTGGGGTTTGCGTCAATGATCTGTCCTTTACCATTATTTTTAGAATCAGATATTGAATCAGTTTTCGGCTCTTTGCCTTTGATCTCGACCACTAATGACCATTTTGAGTGACATTCATCAGTGTTGTGCCAGGGGATTTTGTTGAACTCACACCATTTTCCGGTGTCCGTCTTTATCTTCCCGTGACCCTTCTTTTGTTGAACTCCCGTTTTTTCTGGTGCTTAAATTTCTGCTCAATTTTAACAACATATCGATAAGCATCACCGAGTGATGAGATGTCCAAAAAATCCATTTCAGTCTAGATGTATCTGTGTAGAGCTCCATGTTATTTCATAACCCAATGTCGCTCGGAGTCTTTGATACCCAGCTTGGTGCGCAAGGTATGGAAGGTATTGATGAACTCAAGAACTTCTTGGCCCCTCTCTTGCCGCAGTGTGGTCCATCTCATGCACTGGTCCTCATAGTTTCCAATAGGGTAATACTGTTCCTTTACTGCATCCACAAAAAATTCCAAGTGAATCGGCCCCATATATTCTAGACTCCTCTATGGAACTTTGCTCCCAGTAAGTTTCCCACCAATGTTTGAAATGAGGGAGAGCTTTAAGGAGTGTGAAGGTGATCTTTTCTTTTTCAAAAAAATTGTGAACAGAGAAATAACCTTCTAGCAGAGTTAACCATTTTTCTAGGGCTTCTGCATCTATCTATCCTTCAAATACAAGAATATCAAAGTTAACTTGTACCTTGAAAGGTGAGGTGCCTCCAAAGTGGTTGCTTGATGAAGACGCACCTGATGCTATCGGCAGGCATTGAAGGATGTGGGAAAAATTCTCCATCATTTCATCCCTCTGTCGCGTGAGAGCTTGCTCAAGCAACAGATTGATAGGATCGCCTGCTCCATCGTTTTTCTTTTCTTCCACCATTGAGGGTTTCTTGGGTGTGCGAGAGTGATTGTATTCAAGAGAGACAAGCTCAAGACCCAACTTTCTATAATTGGACTTTTTATACTCGGACCTCGTCGAGGACATGCACTAAAAAAAATGATCAAGAGTAGCCTGCTCTGATACCATTGATCCAGATTATTTTTGGCACGAAATGAGAGTGGAGATATAATAAAGAAATGCATAGAGATATTTCAGATATTCAATAATATAACAGAAATGTATCAGAGATGCAACCATAAACACAAATATACAGTAATACATGATTTCTATTAATCAAAGAAATGTACAGAGACTGTAAAAAATACAGAGTGAAAGACTCACTAGAATGGTGGCATCTTATCTCTGAGAAGAGATGTGACGGCTACTCGCATTCACAAGAAGATGATTACAATGAGGCTCTAAAGGCATTTTTTTACAATAAATGGGAATGCCAAAATTCCTATACATCAAAAAACCTAACCCTAGGAGATGAAGCACCAAAAGTCATGTGGGCCCCGTTTGGGTAAGTTAGTACATCAATTTCTCTGGGTCATAACTTTTACATACGATATCTGTTTTAGGTGTATGATAGCTCATTGGAAAGGTATCGTAGAGGAGATTCATTTTAGGGGCTCAATAATGCCTTCAATTATCATTGAAAACCTCTATCTCGAAAAACCTTCATTTAGGTCCTCAAAATGGCCCCGGAAGTTAAAACTTGCTAAAAATAGTAAATTGCCAAAATTGATAGAAAGTTGTTTTGAGCCAGTTAGAAAAGGTGGGAGGCCACCGATATCCACCTGGACCAATCCTCTCTCCTTAGAAAGCAATGGTCTCCATTGCATTGAGTTCCCGGGGGAGAGGGAAAAGCGTTTTTTGAATCTGCATCTTGGTGAGATGCTTGTCTTACTGGAGACGTCGTGCTGCTCAGTTTGTGAAAGTATATCATGAACCTGTTGAGGTTGAGGTTGTTCAAAAAGTCGAGATACATGAGAGGACGGTGTGCATAAGCAATATTTATGCTTTGTTGCAACCTTTTCGACCTACTTCTGTTGGATATAATGTGCTTGGGGCAAGGCTGTAGTGGTTGTAGTGTCCTTTTGTTCTCCTTTTGAACAGATTGTGAAAGAGTTGAATTTTGTAGTATGAGATACTACCTTGCGACACTTTTTAGGTGGAATAGTAGTCAGAACTACCTCTAGTATTCTGTAGAGATGACCCCCCAAAATAACAATGTCACTACGGGGTCGAGACTCATAAACAACATGGCGTCTCCACATATATTGATGGCCCAAGAGAACATCATAGACATCCAGTGGGGCAACATCACATAATACCTCATCCTTGAAGGGTTGGATGCCATATGATAATCGACACTGTTGGCTGACACGAAGATCTCTTCCTTGGCGAAGCCACCTAATGTTGTGTGGCTACAGGTGTGGTGTTGTCGACAATCCTAACTGTTTGACGAACTCTGCTGAGATGAGGTTCTTCTGGATTCCGTTATTAAGAATAAAATGCAGTGGGGTCCCCTTCACCTACATCTGTAAATGAAAAAGGCACTTCGCCTCTTCAGGATCTGTTGGTTCTTCTGGTTGAATTGTCGCGGTAGCGAGAATAGAAGTGGGGTACACACCAATGATCTGTCCTTTATCATTATTTTCAAAATCAGATTCTGAATCAGGGTTCGACTCTTTGCCTTTGATCTCAACCACTAATGACTATTTTGAGCGACATTCATCGGTGTTGTGCCAGGGGCTTTTGTGGAATTCACACCATTTTTCAATGTCCTTCTTTTTGTTCCCGTGACCCTTCTTTTCCTGTGTCTTGAACTAGTTTTTGTGAAACTGTTTGTTAGGGATGTCTTTGTCATAATTTGGTTGTTGCAGATTTGCAGACCCGAACTCCTGTTTGTTCTGGTGCTTAAATTTCTTCTCAATTTTAAAAACATATCAATAAGTAACACTGAGTGATGAGATGACCAAAAAATCCATTTCAGTCTGGATGTATCTATGTAGAGCCCTATGGTATTTCAGAACCAAATGTCTCTCGCCGTATTTGATATGCATCTTGGTGCGTAAGGTATGGAAGGTATTGGTGAACTCCAGAACTTCTTGGCCCCTCTCTTGCCGCAGTGTGGTCCATCTCATGTGCTGGTTGTCATAGTTTCCAATAGGGTAATACTGTTCCTTTACCGCATCTACAAATGATCCCAGGTGGGATCGACCCCATATATTTCAGACTCCTCTCTGGAACTTTTCTCCTAGTAAGTTTCTCACCAATGTTTGACATGAGGGAGATCTTTAAGGAGTGCGAAGGTGATCTTTTCTTTGTCGAAAAAATTGTGAACAGAGAAATAACCTTCTAGCAGAGTTAACCATTTTTCTAGGGCTTCTGGATCTATCAATCCTTCAAATACAGGAATATCAAAGTTAACTTGTACCTTGAAAGGCGAGGTGCCTCCAAAGTGGCCACTTGATGAAGATGCACCTGATGCTATCGACAGGCATTGAAGGTGTTAGCGACATTTCTTGTCTTGGGCCTAAGGTACCCAGGTTTGTAGGATGAACAAGAAACACCCAAGCACAGCAGTGGAAGGACCTCTTCTCCGGTTATGAGTCAAGAGAGCGGGCAAGGTTTTACTGTCGACAGCCGAGATCCATCCATAAAGCAGATCAACGGTCATCGGGATTTCGGTGCTGCCAAGTTACCCGATATATAGCGTAAGAGAAAGCACCTATATTTTAAAGCTAAGTCTAGGTCATCCAATCCATTGACGCGTGGTGCAAGATCTGGTCACATCGGCATATCGGCATTCGGGGGTTCAAGCAGTAAAAGTCCCTCGTCATTTCACATCTTGAAACCCCGAACCCCGAAATGCCGATAAGCGATATTCAAAGCCAAGCTCATAGTCTTAGCGCCAGGTCACATCAAACGAGCCTGCAAATGGGGGAAGCCCCCTTTATAATAACGTACTATTTGGGCCATTCATCTAAAGGACGCACGACGCACATCTGTGTCACGTCGACATTCGAGAGTTCGAGGGGCAAGCACTTCTCGTCACTTCACTTCTCGAAACCCCAAACCCCGAAATGCCGATAGCGCCCAGAATCGAGCCTGTGGTTTTGGCTCCTGGTCGTAAAGGAACAAGCCTAGAGGAGGGGCACTAATGTTTATCATTTGGCCACTCGGGTCCCAAAGTGCCGAATTGAGTTTCAGAGGGGGGGGCACTGTGTTCTCCAGATGCTGATTCGACGTGATCTATATCCCGGTACCTGCTGGGAATAAATGAAGAAGACAGAGGGTGGTTGAAACCTCGCCTCACTCATTAATTGAAAAGTATGGCGGGTCTGGTAGGCGGTCTGCTCGAGAGGGTCTTGTATCCCCTTTTTCTGAAAGATCCATGCCCGAGTTCTCGACTAGCTGAACGAAGTCTGCACACGCTAGCTCGACACTTAATGGATCAGCTACTCCCCTTACTGGAGCCACACACAGATAAGATGACATCTTTCATAGGTGCACGATCATCCTGAGTCTGCATGGGCAGACTGTCAGAAGACATGCAGACACAATATTTTTAACACAATGTCTTGTTTTTGCTGCTATGGTTGTTTTTGAGTATATGTAGGTGTTTTCACCATTTTGTAAAGCATTGATGGTCGAGCAAGGCTCCTGGTGGTAAACTTTAATGAAGCACTATTTTTCTGGTTATGTCCGGACTCTTGAGACTTCTTGTTTGATGAATGTTTGTTTCTTTCGCGTCTTTGTCTACACTGTATTAGAACGGCTCGAAATTGGAGAATCCCATTGAGTGGTAACTATTATAGGATGATGTAGAGTTTGATCACTGTAACAGTTTCACTGTTTCTGATCGGTCCCTGTGATTTTCTTAGGGCTGAACGACTTGGAATTGGAGAATCCAGTTAAGTCCCCCCTCTCAGTTTCTTGAAGCTCTGAATCAGAGGATCTCACATTCAGAGTTTTTCTTCTACAAATTACTGAAAGGCCTGTTGCCTGAGGTAGTTTGTCCACTCCCCTCACCAAGTCTTCAACTTGCTCATTTGAAAATCAACCCACTGACTGAAGTTAGATCAAGACCTCCTTTGTTCCTCCCATGCTGGACCCAATCCCTGAGTTTGAGTGATATCTTCTTGAGTCTCTACCCATTTTATCACCCCATTAAACAAATCGTGACATAAAAAAATGATGGTCGTCGGGCTCTGCTCCTGCTGCAATCCAAGAGTGACTTCGGTCGCCAACATTTCTGGCGTCGTTGCCGAGGATGAAGTTGAATATTTTCCCTGGGATTGAATGACATTGAGCCTCTGATTCTGAAGGTGCATCAGACATCAGAGCCCTTAAAGATTGCTACTGTGCACTTGGCGAATCCACTGTGGCGACTCCATTATTTCCACTTCATAATTTCAGCTGTAGCTATTGTTAGCACACCTGAAAGATAACCCAGAGGAGCCTTCTCGAGAAGGTTTCAGCGGATGCTTTCTCAGCTTGAGAAGCTTTCTAGGGTAACGACAATGTTAAGATCTGGCCTTTGATGGTGAACAAGGACCAGGCATATTTGAAGCTACGCATATTTCACCTGGCGACTCCATGATTCGAGGATCGATTGGTGACTCCACTGGTCCGATATGGAGAAAATTATGGCTCAAAGGTTTGCTTTCTGTGAATTTTCCCAGATAGTTGGGTTTCCTAATGCACTTCCTGATAGAGACCAATGGGAAGATTTCCTCCCTAAATTTCATGCAACAAGTTGGGAGGAACCAGCTGAGCATTTACTGGACTTCCATGAGGCTATTCACCGACACAATATCACGCATGAGGATGTCTGGATTAAGCTCTTTAGGTGTTCATTGAAGGGAGCTTCTCTTGAGTGGTGTCGATCTCTTCTCGCTATGAGCATCCGCTCTTTAACAGGTTTTCATACAACATTCAATTCATTTTGTAAAGACTACTATCCAACTGATTGTTTGTTTGAAAACTGTTGTGAGGAGTTTTCTTCACTTCATGAAGCCTCTGCTGGCCCTGAAGACCAGGTCCATGATGAGGCTTTTACTGTGGAGGAAAGCATTTTCCAAGAAAATATGGAGGTGTTGAATGATATTAATTGTGTTATCCCTAGAACGGAAGCATCTGACATAATATCAGATGCCTCTATTCTTTTAGATGTTCATAACGATCAACATGCCTCTTGTGGAAATTGTGAGTTTATAGAGAAAATGTGGTCCATGGTAGATGAATCACTTGGATATCGGGTTGAGGCAGATGTTCGTAGCATATCTGCTCATGATGACAAAGACCCTCTCTTTTTAAAAGAGGGGTTAGTTGTGGAAGAGTATTATGGGATCACTGTTCTGGAGGAGGGTCATATCAATGAAGGACAACCCCTTTTTGATGTATATTATAGTGATGATGAGCAGCAAGATTATTCTGCATTTGATCACTATAAAGATACTGAAGAGCCAGTCAGCAAGCAGAACCACCCCATGGTCCCTATTTATGATAAATACGAATCTGACCCAGGGGAGAGCCAAGAAGAGGAAAAGGAACTAGAGCAACAACTGAGCACATATTTCAGTTCAGAGCCAGTCAGTGAGCAGCCACCACCTGAGATCAACGAGCCTACTTCAGTTATTCACCCACCTGTGCTTATCATAGATATTCAGCCGCGTGTGAACAATTGTGTGGCAGAAGAGGATGTCTGTCGCCAATTTCCTGGAATTGGCCACTCATTCGATGACCCTGTCAGCAAATACATGGAGTGGCATTTCCCTTATGCTTTGGAGCCACCATATCCCATCTCAACTTCAGCTTGTAAGGAGAAGTTGAAGAGTGTAGCCGTTTTGCTGTCACGGTTACACTATCTGCTGGTGATCATCGACAGAAGGAAGGAGCTTCTATCCAGGAAGCTACTTGAATGGCTATGGTGGAAGTTTTCTTTCACCTAGCCCATGTAAAATATTTTATTAGCATTATGACTATATATAAATAAGCTCCTTTGAGCATGTAGCTTTATTTTGTTACTTTTATTTTTCGGCCTGTATTTTCAGCAGCGGGATGTTTTGAGCATGACTCCATAGCCCAACAGCAAGGCACTGAAGCTGCGAAATGAGTTCTTAGAGCATCACAGGGACGACTCTATCCCCCATGGAGCCTAATGTTAGTGACATTTCATGTCCTAGGTGTTAGCGACATTTCTTGTCTTGGGCCTAAGGTACCCAGGTCTGCAGGATGAATGGGAAACACCCAAGAACAACAGCGGAAGGACCTCTTCTCCAGTTATGAGTCAAGAGAGTGGGCAAGGTTTTGCTGTCAGTAGCTGAGATCCATCCACAAAGCAGATCAATGGTCATCGGGATTTCGGGACTGCCAAGTTACCCGATATATAGCGTAAGAGAAAGTGCCTATATTTTAAAGCTAAGTCTGGGTCGTCTAATCCATTGACGCGTGGCGCAAGATCTGGTCACATCGGCATATCGGCATTCGGGATTTCAAGGGGTAAAAGTCCCTTGTCATTTCACATCTTGAAACCCTAAACCCTGAAATGCCGATAAGCCAAGCTCATGGTCTTAGCGCCAGGTCACATCAAGCGAGCCTACAAATGGGGGCAGCCCCCTTTATAATAACGTACTATTTGGGCCGTTCATCTGAAGGATGCGTGGTGCATATCTGTGTCACATCGACATTCAGGAGTTCGAGGGGCAAGTGCTCCTCATCACTTCACCTCTCGAAACCCCGAACCCCGAAATACCGATAGCGCCCAGAATTGGGCCCGTGGTTTTGGCGCTTGGTCGTAAAGGAACAAGCCTAGAGGAGGGGCACTAATGTTTATCATTTGGCCACTCGGGTCTCAAAGCGCCGAATTGAGTTTCAGAGGGGGGGGCACTGTGTTCTCCAGACGCTGATTCGATGTGATCTAAATCTCGGTACCTGCTGGGAATAAATGAAGAAGAGAGAGGGTGGTTGAAACCTCGCCTCACTCATTAATTGCAAAGTATGGCGGGTCTGGTAGGTGGTCTGCTCGAGAGGGTCCTGTATCCTTTTTTTTTGAAAGAGCCATGCTCGAGTTCTCAATTAGCTGAAGGAAGTCTGCACATGCTAGCTCGGCACTTAATGGATCAACTACTCCCCTTACTAAAGCCACATGCAGATAAGATGGCGTCTGTCATAGGCACACGATCATCCTGAGTCTGCATGGGCAGACTGGCAGAAGACATGCAGACACAATATTTTTAATGCAACGTCTTGTTTTTGCTATTGTGGTTGTTTTTGAGTATATGTAGGTGTTTTTTCCATTTTGTAAAGCATAGATGGTCGAGCAAGGATCCTAGTGGTAAAATTTAATGAAGCACTGTTTTCCTGGTTATGTCTAAACTCTTGAGAATTCTTTTCTGATGAATGTTAGTTTCTTTCGCGTCTTTGTCTACACTGTATTAGAACGACTCAGAATTGGAGAATCCAATCAAGCAATAACTGTTATAGCGTGATGTAAAGTTTGATCACTGTAACAGTTGCACTGTTTTTGATCGGTCCCTGTGATTTTCTTAGCACTGAATGACTTGGAATTGGAGAATCCAGTCAAATCCCCCCTCTCAGTTTCTTGAAGCTCTGAACCAGAGGATCTCGCATTCAGAGTTTTTCTTCTACAAATTACTGAAAGGCCTATTTCCTGAGGTAGTTTGTCCACTCCCCTCACCAAGTCTTCAACCTGCTCATTTGCAAATCAACCCACTGACTGAAGTTAGATCAAGACCTCCTTTGTTCCTCGCATGTCGGACCTAGTCCCTGAGTTTGAGTGATATCTTCTCGAGTCTCTACCCATTTGATCACCCCATTAAAAAAATCGTGACATACAAAACTGAAGGGCATCGGGCTCTTCTCCTGCTGCAATCTAGGAGTGACTTCCGACACTAACAGAAGGATGTGGGCAAAATTCTCCATCATTTTGTCCCTCTATCGTGCGAGAGCTTGCTCAAGCAATAGATTGATAGGATTGTTTGCTTCGTCGTTTTTCTTTTCTTCCGCCATTGAGGGTTTGTTGGGTGTGCAAGAGCGATTGTCATCAAGAGAGACAAGCTCAAGACCTAACTTGATATACTCAGACCTCGTCAGGGACATGCACTAAAAAAACGATCAAGAGAAACCTGCTCTGATACCACTGATCTAGATTATTTTCAGCACGAAATGAGAGCGGAGATATAATAAAAAAATGCACAGAGATATTTTAGATATTCGATAATATAACAGAAATGTATCATAGATGAAACCATTAACATAGATGCACAGTAATACATGACTTCTATTAATCAAAGAAATGTACAAAGACTGTAAAAATACAGAGTGAAAGACTAGCTAGAATGGTGGCACCTTATCTGAGAAGAGATGTGACGGCTACTCGCATTCGCAAGAAGATGATTATAATGAGGCTCTAAAGGCCTTTTTTTACAATAAAAAGGAATGCAAAAAGTCCTAGACATTAGAAAACCTAACCCTAGGATATGAAGCGCCAAATGTCATGTGGGCCTCGTTTGGGTAAGTGAGTACATCAACTTCCCTGGGTTGTTTCTTTTGCATACGATCTCCGTTTTAGGCATACGATAGCTCGTTGGAAAGGTATCGTCGAGAAGATTAATTTTGGGGGCTCAATAATGCCTTTAGTTTTTTTTTTTTTTTTTTTATACTAGGGGAATCGGTAACAACGGCAGTATCGTACTCGCGTGACACGGGGTCGAATCCTGCCGGCTGCCTTATAAACCCTAGGGAGAAACGCACAGCCCGCAAGCACGCCCTCCGAGTAAATCGGGGTGAGAATCGACCTTGAGACCTCATTTTACATAGTTCCTTCCATTTACACGGCACTTGCCAATCGGTCTACACCCCTGCGGGCTCAATAATGCCTTTAGTTATCATTGAGAACCTATATATAAAAAAAACCTTCATTTAAGCCCTCAAAATGGCCCAGGAAGTTAAAACCTGCTAAAAATAGTAAATTGACAAAATTGACAGAAATCTGTTTTGAGCCAGTTGGAAAAGTTAGGTGGTCACCGATATCCACTTGGATCAATCCTCCCTCCTTAGGAAGAAATGGTATCCATTGCATTGAGTTCCCGGGGGAGAGGGAAAAGCATTTGTTGAATCTGCATCTTGGTGAGCTGCTTGTCTTGCTGGAGA
>JZKD02S0523095.1:49039-65172 GCA_000966675.3 Picea glauca
TATTGTATGATTCCTTGATCACATACATAGGTTTTTATTGAGTTTATGCTATTGCTATCACTTTGGTTGGTTTGTGTTGTCTTGGTCTTGACCTCATGAGAGCACCAGAGCGAAGTAGGAGCAACAAAGACTCTAGGAAGCGATACTAAGGTATGTTACTTGTTCCTTCCTACTAGTAAATTCAATATCTAAAAATTAAGGAAAGTGTCATGTTCTGGTGTGTTTTGTTCTAGATCCAGGTGGATCTAGGGAGATCAGTTAGTGTCCACACCTACGGATTTATCCAATAACACCCCTCTTCAAAATAATTTTGTGGCTGATGAGGAAGAAGGGGAAATAGACAAAATTGATCCTAAAATCCACTGCTTCAAAGATACTTCTCCTTTTCCTCATCTCACTCAATCAACATATGAGGAATCTCTCATGGCCAGTTAGCTAAATGAACTTAGAAAGGGAGAGAAGGCTAGCAGCATCCAAAGCAGGTACAAATTGAGATCCAAGAAGAAGAGAGGAGCACCTCATGTTCTTGAATAGCTCACTAGAACAGAGAAACCTGCTAATGAAGTAGCAGACAACAACAAAGGTAAAAAGGCCCAATCTCTCTCTCCAATGGTCTAGATTCATGTTCCCTAAGTAAAGGAAATCCCAGATCTTACATCCTCTTTTAACTTTGAGCATGAAATTCAAAAAATCGAAATCCCTATGCCCCTTTCCGAACTAATCAAACATGAAGTGTTCAAAAAATGCCTCTTTGAACTATTATAGTCTGAAGCTTCATGGCATCCTACCGACTTAATCAACTTGCAAGATGAAAAACCTGTAGTCATCCTAGGTCCTATGGTAGAATACAGAAATGAATCATCCCCTCCCTTCTACACATCCTTGAATATAGATGACAAGGTACTGGAAAACTGTTTGATGGATTCAGGGGCTTCCCACAACCTCATGCCCAAAACTGTCATGGAAGAATTAGGACCAGAAGTCACCAGAGATTATCATGACCTCTATTCTTTTGACTCTAGGAAAGTTCAATGTCTAGTAGTCATCAAAGACCTGGTTGTGACCTTGTTTTAGTTGCCCATGAAAAGTGTGGTCATGGACATTGTAGTGGTTGATGTCACCCCCAAGTTCGGCATGTTGTTATCAAGATCTTGGATAAAAAGACTTGGGGGAACCCTGAAAATGGACCTAACGTATGCTACTATTCCAGTGTTTGGGGGGGAACATAGGAGACTGTATAGAGAAGCCCAACTGGCCTATATAATCAGCAATGAAGCCAATCCCACCAACCATCCTATCTTTTCCCTTGACACTGATTTAGGTTCCAGTTTACTATAACTCACCAATGCTCATGAGCCTCTTCTAAAACTCAGAAAGTAGCCCAATAATTCCCATGAATTTTCTTCCCTGATCACATCTGTCTGGAAAATGTTCTTTGATGAAGCCTCTTCCAGGGAAGGCGCTGGTGTCGTAGTGTTTTTTGTGTCACCTACTCAGGAAACCATATCTCTGTCATACAAGATAGAGTTTGAAACAACCAACAATGTGGCAGAATATGAAGCTCTTGTTTTAGGTTTAAGAGATGCAAAGGAAATGGGAATTCAGGAGGTAGTAGTGTTTGGAGACACAGAATTTACAGTCCGACAGATCATAAACGCTTATCAGGCTAAGCATCCTCTTCTCAGGAGTTACAGAAATGAGGTATGGGACCTAATCGACAGTTTCTTCTTAGAATTTAACATTTCATTCATTCCAAGAGAGAAGAACACAGTGGCTGATTCTCTGGCTGCATCAGCAAGCAATTTCAAAGTGCCCCTGCCACCCAAACTCAGATATGATGTAGAAGTGAAATACAGGCCCTCCATACCTAACAATGTTAAACACTGGAAGGTGTTCGAAGATGACCTCGAGATCAAAAGATTCTTGGAGACTATAGAAGAATGTTCAGTGCTACATATTAATCAAGACCCTGTGTCCGAATCAAATCCCGATGATGGGGATTTTTTGAGTAAGATTGTAGAACGCGACATTGTATAGATACCAAGAAATCATATTCCAAAGGGACTGGTTCCTTTGGAGAGGATTTTTTTACAGAAATGATGTGGTATTAAAGGGGAAAATCTTAGACGATGATGCTGATACAACTCAATGCAACATTGGCACCAAGAATGAACCCAAGTTTGTCAAATTGTCAAGAAGTCTGACAAAGGAGCAGAGGGCTGAATACGCTGAATTATTGAGAGAGTTTGCTGATGTTTTCACTTGGACCTATGAAGATCTCAAAACTTATGACACTTTTGTCATTGAGCATAAAATCCCATTGAAAAAGGAGGCAAATCCATTTAGGCAGAAACTAAGACAGATCAATCCTATGTTGCTTTCTATTATGGAGAGAGAAGTAAAGAAGCTGCTACATGCCCAAATCATCGTGCCATTGAGGTATTCAGAATGGGTGGCCAACTTGGTCCCAGTAAGGAAGAAAGATGGGGAAATCAGACTCTGTGTAGATTTTAGGAACCTAAACAGGAGTTCAAGGAAGGATAATTACCCCTTGCCGAAGATGGAACATATATTGCAAAAGGTAACAGGAGCATCCAAGATTTCCATGATTGATGGCTTCTCTGGCTACAATCAAATCTCGGTTCTTTCTAAGGATAGAGAAAAGACAATGTTTACCACTCCATGGGGCACATTCATGTATTGCCAAAATGCCCTTTGGATTGATGAATGCGGGGGCAACTTTTCAGCGAGCCATGGACATAGCCTTCATTGGAGAAAAGGATAAGTTTGTGGTCATCTATTTGGAT
This sequence comes from Picea glauca, assembly GCA_000966675.3. NCBI lineage: Eukaryota > Viridiplantae > Streptophyta > Pinopsida > Pinales > Pinaceae > Picea > Picea glauca. The sequence goes on from JZKD02S0523095.1 coordinate 51,847, forward strand.
GACATCACAGTCTTTTCCAAATCTAATTAAGAACATTGTTGTCATCTTAGGAAGGTGTTTCTAAAGTGTAGGAGTTTTGTATTTTCATTGAACCCCAAAAAATCTCTATTCGCCATGAAGGAGGGAAAGTTACTGGGCCACATAGTATCAACAGAAGGAGTCAAAATTGATCCTAGAAGAGTTGAAGCAATCCAAGCCTTGTCAGTCCCAAGATCCAGGAAAGAAGTCCAGTCTTTCCTTGCTAAGATTAATTTTCTAAGAAGGTTTGTTTCTAACTTTGCTGAGATGGTAAAGCTTATAACAACCATGTTGAGAAAGGAAAATGAAGTGAGGTGGACTTCTGAGTCTTGAAATTACTTTGAGTAGATAAAGAAATACTTGACTGAAGCCCCTGTGCTTATCAGTCCCGATTACTCAAAGGATTTCCTTATTTTCTCCTTTGCTTCATCTGACACAGTGGCTGCTGTTTTACTACAGACAAATGAGGCCGGGCTGGAGTATCCTATTGCCTATTTTAGCAAAACACTAAGGGATGCTAAGGTTAGGTATGACATTATGGAGAAGCAGGCCTATGCCCTGATGAAAGCTCTTAAATCCTTTGGAGTCTATGCCTTGCAGTCGAAAATCATTGCCTATGTCCCCTCAGCTGTTGTAAAGGACATTCTTATTCAGCCTGACATAGATGGGAGGAGGAGTAAATGGATAGCAAAGATCCTTGAGTTTGATTTGGAGATAAGGCCTACCAAATTGATCAAAGGTCAAGGTTTAGCCAAGCTATTAACTTAAGCAAACTGCAAAGCGTTGGGGGTAAGTTTCATCAATGAATGCTCAGCAAATTAGCAGGAACAACTGTTTGATGCAGACCCTCAAATAGAACCCCCATTGGCACGATGTCCTTGGTACAAGGATGTCATATATTTTCTGCAAGAGTTGCGGCCTCTTGATGGCTTGCAAAGGAACAAGGAGAGAGATTTAAAGCTCAAAGCCGTCAAGTATTTCCTTGTTGATCGATCTGTATATTGGAAAGACCTCCTGGGAGTGCTTTTAAAATGTATGAATCCACAAGAGGCCTAAAGAATCATTGTTGAATTTTATGACAGCCTATGTGAAGGGCACCATTTCTGGAAAACCATGGCCTACAAAATCCTCAAGGCTGGGTACTACTGGCCCACCTTATTCATTGATGTCTGCAGAGAGGTTAGAGCCTATATCAAATGTCAAAGGTTCTCAGGAAAGCAACAACTCAAATCTCTGCCTTTGAAACCTGTGTTTGTTTTGGGACCTTTCCAGTAGTGAGGCCTAGACTTTATTGGGGAGATCCACCCTGCTTCCAGTGGACAACACAGATGGATCCTAACTACCACAGATTTATTTACCAAGTAGATAGAAGCTATCCCCACCAGAAGTGCTCCCCATAAGATAATCATTGGGTTCCTAGAAGACCTCATCACAAGATTCGGTTGCCCAAGCAAGATTGTTACTGATTACGCAACATCTTTCAAAGTTGAACCATTGGTCAAATTTTGTGAGCAATGGGGGATCAAACTGATTCGCTCCACCCCATAATACCCCCAGGGCAATGGTTTAGTAGAGTCCTCCAACAAAAGCCTGATAATGATCATCAAAAGACTGTTAGAGGACAACAAAAAGGCCTGGGATTCAAAGCTTAAATTCACTCTATGGTCTAATCGAGTGAGCCCAAAGAGATCCATAGGCATCTCCACTTTCCAATTAGTTTATGGTACAAAAGCTATTTTTCCGTCTCAACTAGCCATGCCTGTAGCAAAATTCCTCCAGGATTTTCAAGGAGAGCTTGATGATATGATCAGAAGAATTCATCAGCTGGTAGAGATCCAACAGGTCAGAGAGCAGGTGGTGGATAGAGTTTAGGATCGTCAACAGAGGATCAAGCAGGCTTTTGATAGGAAGGCCAAGAAGGAATATTTCCAGATGAGAGATCTGGTACTCAAATGGGATGCTCCTAAGCAAGACAAGGGAAAACACGACAAATTTGAATCCCTATGGGTTCGACCTTTCAAAATCTCTGAAGTATTTTCAAATAATACCTACAAGTTACGGGATTTGAAGGATCAAGAAGTTTTCAATGGCCCTATGAATGGGCATTTCTTGAAGAGATGTTTGTCCTGAGCCACTCGTGGCTCTTCTGCATTTGTAAATATTGTTTTCTTTTATCTTTAAGTTTTAAATAATGACTCCATAGCCCAATAGCAAGGCACTGAAGCTACAAAAGAGTTCTCGGTAGCCCGTACAGGGCCTGCCATCCCCCATGGAGCCTAATGTTATCACATAATCATGTATGGGGTGTTTTCCTAAAAGAAGCGTCCCCTTAGGCAAGAAAAGAGGCTTGGAAAACCCATCTATCCCTAATTTTTGAAGGGCTGGCGCGTTATTTTAACAAGCAGGAAGAATTGGATGGTCATGATCTGCTTGCCTAGATATACGGCTGAAGTTTCATTCTGGATCCCCCTCATCGTTCTGCCTTTAACGGAGGGGGGGGGGGTCCGAAATTGGGAGTGCATATTTCAATGGTCAAGATTAGGGTGCCTGGATCAACAATTCTCAATTGATTCCAGACCCCCTTTTCCATTCTTCCTTTAATAGGGGGGGAGTCTGGAATGGAGTGGTATTGACGAGGAGCCCCCTCCTGTCATGTCGCCTTCTGTTTCATCTTCTCCCTTGCTATTTGTTCCCCACTTGACCACATGACATGCCTCACTTCCTTTCATTCCTCCTCATCCTCCAACATCTGTTTCACTTCCTTCCACGTCATCTTGCCATAGATGATGTGTCCCCCGTTACCATTATTTCCCGTCACCTTCGCTCTTTCCCTATATCCTACCTCTTTCCATGTGTCTCCCCCTCGTCATTTCCTTGATCACTCCCTTTCCCCTTTCCATGCTAGGCATGCCAAGTCATCCTCGCCTACCCTTCGTTCCTGCCCCATCATGTCCCCCAGTCTTCACACCGGCCTCCACGCCTTATCCATTAAACCGTTCAACTGATCCACGTGGCACCATGAGAAGACCTCCATGTTCCAAAGGGCAGAGTTGATCGGGGCTGTTCCCGATCCCAGGGAAGTAGTTATTGAGATAGTTGGTGGTGGTTAGACATCATCTCCACCATAAATGGAAAGTCTGACAAAGGATTAAGAGCACGTCGATTCATTTGTAGAACTATCAGGAGTCTGATTGCGTTTGTCATAAGTGCACGATCATTCAGAGACTACATGCACAAAATGCCAATAAGCATGCAAACACAATGTTTTTAATACAGTGTCTCATTTGTGCTATTGATTTTGTTTTGAATATATATTGGCAATTTTTCCATTTTGTAATCTATCGATGGTTGAGATAGGCTCCTGATTGTAAAGTTCTGATGAAGCATTGGTTACTCTAGTTATGTATTGACACTTGAGACTTCTTGCGTTATGAATGTCAACCTCTTTCCACCTCTCTATTAACACTGTGTTAGAACAGCTTGGAATTGGAGGATCCAGTTGAGTTGCACTATTATAGGATGATGTATGTTGGATCACTGTAATAGTTGCATTGTTTCTAACCAGTTCTTGTATTTTCTCAACACTAAATGTATTGGAATTGGAAGATCCAGTCAAGTCACCTTCAGTTCCCCGTAGCTCTGAACCAAGAGGATCTTGTATTCTGATTTTTTCCTCCTCAAGCTATCGAAAGGCCTGATGCCCAAGACAGTCTTGCTTACCCTTCTTACCAAGCCTTCCATCTGCTCATTTTATAATCAACTCACTGACGGATGTTAGATCAAGACCTCATCTATTATTACATAGAAGGCCCAGTTTTCTTAGTTAGAGTGATATCTTCATGGGTCTCTATCCATTCGATCACCCCATTAAATTATTCGTGACATAAACTAATGGGCGTTGGGCTCTGCTCTTGCCGCAATCCATGAGTGACTTCTGATGCTAACAATTACAATGAGGCTCTGAATGCCTTTTTTTACAATAAACGGGAATGCCAAAAGTCCTAGACATCCAAAAACCTGACCCTAGGAGATAAATTGCCAAAAGTCATGTGGGCCCCGTTTGGGTAAGTTAGTACATCAACTTCCCGGGGTCGTAACTTTTGCATACGATCTCTATTTTAGTCATATGATAGCTCATTGGAAAGGTATCATTGAGGATATTCATTTTGGGGGCTCAATCATGCCTTTTTATATCTTTGAGAACCTCGATCTTGAAAAACCTTCATTTAGGCACTCAAAATGGCCCCGGAAGTTAAAACCTGCTAAAAATAGTAAATTGCCAAAATTGACAGAAAGTTGTTTTGAGCCAGTTGGAAAAGGTGGGCGGCCACCGATATCCACCTGGATCAATCCTCCCTCCTTAGGAAGAAATGGTCTCCATTGCATTGAGTTCTCCGGGGAGAGGGAAAAGCGTTTGTTGAATCTACATCTTGGTGAGCTACTTGTCTTGTTGGAGACGTCAAACTGCTCAGATTGTGGAATTCTATCACGAACCTGTTGAGGTTGAGGATGTTCAAAAAGTCGAGATACATGAGAGGATGGTGTGCAGAAGCAATCTTTTTTCTTTTTTGCAACCTTTTCGACCTGCTTCTATTGGATATAAGGTGCTTGGGGCAAGGCTGTAGTGGTTGCAGTGTCCTTTTGTTCTCCTTTTGAATAGATTGTGAAGAAGTTGAATTTTGTAGTATGAGATACTACCTTGTGACACTTTTTAGGTGGAACAGTAGTTAGAACTACCTCTGGTATTTTGTAGAGATGACCCCCCAAAGTAACAATGACACTACGGGGTCGAGACTCATAAACAACATGGCATCTCCACATATATGGTTGGCCCAAGAGCACATCACAAACATCCAGTGGGGCAACATCACATAATACCTCATCCTTGAAGGTTTGGATGCCGTATGATAATCGACACTGTTGGCTGACATAGAGATCTCATCCTTGGTGAAGCCACCCAATGTTGTATGGCTGCGGGTGTGGTGTTGTCGACAATCCCAACTGTTTGACGACCTCTGCTGAGATGAGGTTCTTCTGGCTTCTGCTATCAAGAATAAAATGTAGCATGGTCCCCTTCACCCACATTTGTGAATGAAAAAGGCTCTCCCCCTCTTCAGTACCTGTTGGTTCTTCTGGTTGAATTGTTGCAGTAGCGACAATAGCAGTGGGGTCCACGTCAATGATCTGTCCTTTACCATTATTTTCAGAATCGGATTTTGAATCAGGTTTCGTTTCTTTGCCTTTGATATCAGCCACTAATGACTGTTTTGAGCGACATTCATTGGTGCCGTGCCAGGGGCTTTTGTGGAACTCACACCATTTTCTGGTGTCCTTCTTTGTCTTCCAGTGACCCTTCTTTTCCTGTGTCTTCGACTGGTTTTCGGGAAACTGTTTGTTAGGGTTTTCTTTGTCATACTTTTGTTGTTGCAGATTTGAAGACCTGAACTCCCATTTTTTCTGGTGCTTAAAGTTCTGCTCAATTTTAACAACATATGAATAAGCAACATCGAGTGATGAGATGTCCAGAAAATCCATTTTAGTTTGGATGTATCTGTGTAGAGCCCAATGGTATTTCAGAACCAAATGTCGCTTGGAGTCTTTGATACCCAACTTGGTGTGCAAGGTATGGAAGGTATTGGTGAACTCCGGAACTATTTGGCCCCTCTCTTGTCACAGTGTGATCCATCTCATGTACTGGTCCTCATAGTTTCCAACAAGGTAATACTGTTCCTTTACCGCATCCATAAAAAATCCCAAGTGGGATTGACCCCATATATTCCAGACTCCTCTGTGGAACTTTGCTTCTAGTAAGTTTCCCATTAATGTTTGACATGAGGGAGAGCTTTAAGAAGTGCGAAGGTGATGTTTTCTTTGTTGAAAAAATTGTGAACAGAGAAATAACCTTCTAGCAGAGTTAACCATTTTTCTAGGGCTTCTGCATCTATCTGTTCTTCAAATACAGGAATATCAAAGTTAACTTGTACCTTGAAAGGTGAGGTTCCTCCAAAGTGGCTTCTTGATGAATATGCACCTGATGATATTGGCAGGCATTGAACGATGTGGGAAAAATTCTCAATCATTTAATCTCTCTGTCGCGTGAGAGCTTGCTCAAGCAACAGATTGATAGGATCAACTGCTCCATCGTTTTCTTTTCTTCCACCATTTAGGATTTCTTAGGTGTGCGAGAGTGATTGTCTTCCAGAGAGACAAGATCGAGACCTAACTTTCTATACTTGGACCTCCTCGGGGACATGCACTAAAGAAAATGATCAAGAGCAACCTGCTCTGATACCACTGATCTGGATTATTTTTGTCACAAAATGAGAGCAGAGATGTAATAAATAAATGCACAAAGATATTTCAGATATTAGATAATATAACAAAAATTTATCAGAGATGAAACCATAAACACAGATACACAGTAATACATGATTTCTTTTAATCAAAGAAATGTACAGAGACTGCAAAAATACAGAGTGAAAGACTCGCTAGAATGGTGGCAGCTTATTTCTGAGAAACGATGTGACGGCTACTCGCATTCACAAGAAGATGATTAAGATGAGGCTCTTAAGGCCTTTTTTTATAATAAGTAGGAATTCCAAAAGTTCTAGACATCCAAAAAACTAACCCTAGGATATGGAGCGCCAAAAGTCATGTCGGCCCCATTTGGGTAAGTTAGTACATCAACTTTTCGGTGTTGTAACTTTTGCATACGATCTCCGTTTTAGTCATATGATAGCTCGTTTGAAAGTTATCATCGAGGAGATTAATTTTCAGGGCTCAATCATGCCTTTCAATATCATTGAGAACCTCAATATCGAAAAACCTTCATTTAGGCACTCAAAATGGCCTCGGAAGTTAAAACCTGCTAAAAATAGTACATTGCCAAAATTGACAGAAAGTTGTTTTGAGCCAGTTGGAAAAGGTGGGTGGCCACCAATGTCCACCTGGATCAATCCTTCCTCATTAGGAAGCAATGGTCTCCATTGCGTTGAGTTCCAGGGGGAGAGGGAAAAGCGTTTTTTGAATCTGCATCTTGGTGAGCTACTTGTCTTGTTGGAGACGTCACACTGCTCAGTTTGTGGAAGTCTATCACGAACCTGTTGAGGTTTAGGTTTTTCATCAAGTCAAGATACATGAGAGGATGGTGCGCAGAAGCAATCTTTGTGCTTTTTTGTATCCTTGTCGACCTGCTTCTGTTGGATATATGGTACTTGGGGCATGGCTGTAGTGGTTGCAGTGTACTTTTGTTCTCATTTGAACAGATTGTGAAGAAGCTGAATTTTGCAGTATGAGATACTACCTTGCGACACTTTTTAGGTGGAACAGTAGTTGGAACTACCTCTGGTATTCTGTAGAGATGAACCCCCAAAGTAAAAATGACACTACGGGGTCGAGACTCATAAACAAGATGGCGTTTCCACATATATGGTTGGCCAAAGAGCACATCACAGACATCCAATGGGGAAACATCTCATAATACCTCATCCTTGAAGGGTTGGATTCTATATGATAATCGTCACTATTGGCTGACATGAAGATCTCGTCCTTGGCAAAGCCACCCAATGTTTTATGGCTGCGTGTGTGGTGTTGTCGACAATCCCAATTGTTTGACGACATCTGCTGAGATGAGGTTCTTTTGGATTCTGCTATCAACAATAAAATGCAGCGGGGTCCCCTTCACCCAAATCTATGAATGAAAAAGGTGCTCCCCCTCTTCAGGATATGTTGGTTATTCTGGTTGAATTGTTGTGGTAGCGACAATAGCAGTGGGGTCCACATCAATGATCTGTCCTTTACCATTATTTTCAAAATCAGATTCTGAATCAGGGTTCAACTCTTTGCCTTTGATTTCGGCCACTAATGACTATTTTGAACGACATTCATTGGTGTTGTGCGAGGGGCTTTTTTGGAACTCGCACCATTCTCCAGTGTCCTTCTTTGTCTTCCTGTGACCCTTCTTTTTCTATGTCTTGGACTGGTTTTTGGGAAGCTGTTTGTTAGGACTATCTTTGTCATACATTGGTTGTTGCGGATTTGCAGACCCAAACTCCCATTTGTTCAAGTGCTTAGATTTATGCTCAATTTTAACAGCATATCGATAAGCAGCACCGAGTGATGAGATGTCTAGAAAATCCATTTCAGTCTGGACGTATCTATGTAGAGCCCCACGGTATTTCAGAACCAAATGTCACTCAGAGTCTTTGATACCCAACTTGGTGTGCAAGGTATGGAAGGTATTGGTGAACTCCATAACTGTTTGGCCCCTCTCTTGCCATAGTGTGGTCCATCTCATGTACTGGTCCTCATAGTTGCCAACAAGGTAATACTGTTTCTTTACCGCATCCATAAAAAATCCCAAGTGGGATCGGCCCCATATATTCCAGACTCCTCTGTGGAACTTTGCTCCCAGTAAGTTTCCGACCAATGTTTGACATGAGGGAGAGCTTTAAGGAGTGCGAAGGTGATCTTTTCTTTGTCGAAAAAATTGTGAATAGAGAAATAATCTTCTAGCAGAGTTAACCATTTTTCTAGGGCTTCTGCATCTATCTGTCCTTCAAATATAGGAATATCAAAGTTAACTTGTACCTTGAAAGGCGAGGTTCCTCCAAAGTGGCCACTTGATGAAGATGCACCTGATGCTATTGGTAGGCATTGAAGGATGTGGGCAAAGTTCTCCATTTCGTCCCTCTGTCGCGTGAGAGCTTTCTCAAGCAGAAAATTGATAGGATCGTCTACTCCGTCGTTTTTATTTTATTCCACCATTGAGGGTTTCTTGGGTGTGTGAGAGAGATTGTACTCAAGAGAGACAAGCTTGAGACCCAACTTGCTATATTCAAACCTTGTCGGGGACATGCACTTAAGAAAACAATCAAGAGAATCCTGCTTTGATACCATTGATCCGAATTATTTTCTGCATGAAATGAGAGCGAAGATATAATAAAGAAATGCATAGAGATATTTCAGATATTCGATAATATAACATAAACGTATCAGATATGCAACCATAAACATAGATATACAATAATACACGATTTCTATTAATCAAAGAAATGTACAGAGATTGTAAAAATACAGAGTGAAAGACTCGCTAGAATGGTGGCAGCTTATCTCTGAGAAGAGATGTGAGGGCTAATCGCATTTGCAAGAAGATGATTACAATGAGGCTCTCAAGGCATTTTTTTACAATAAATGAGAATCCCAAGAGTCCTAGACATCCAAAAACCTAACCCTAGGAGATGAAGCACCAAAAGTCATGTGGGCCCTGTTTGAGTAAGTTAGTACATCAACTTCCTGGGGTTGTAACTTTTGCTTACAATCTCCATTTTAGGTGTATGCTAGCTCGTTGGAAGGGTATCATCGAGGAGATTCATTTTGGGGGCTCAATCATGCCTTCAACTATCATTAAGAACCTCGATCTTGAAAAACCTTCATTTAGGCCCTCAAAATGGCCCCAGAAGTTAAAACCTGCTAAAAATAGTAAATTGCCAAAATTGACAGAAAGTTGTTTTGAGCGAGTTGGAAAAGGTGGGCAGCCACCGATATCCACTTGGATCAGTCCTCCCTCCTTAGGAAGCAATGGTATGCATTGCATTGAGTTTCCAGGGGAGAGGTAAAAGCGTTTGTTGAATCTTCATCTTGGTGAGCTACTTGTCTTGCTGAAGACGTCGCGCTGCTTAGTTTGTGGAAGTCTATCACTAACCTGTTGAGGTTGAGGCTATTCACCAAGTTGAGATACATGAGAGGACAGTGTGCAGAAGCAATATTTGTGCTCTATGGAAACCTTGTCGATCTACTTCTGTTGGATATAATGTGCTTGGGGCAAGGCTGTAGTGGTTGCAGTGTCCTTTTGTTCTCCTTTTGAACAGATGGTAAAGAAGCTAAATTTTGCAGAAGCTAAAGTAACAATGACACTACGCGGTCGAGAATCTTAAACAACATGGCGTCTCCACATATATGGTTGGCCCAAGAGCACATCATAGACATCCAGTGGGGAAACATCACATAATACCTCATCCTTGAAGGGTTGTATGGCTTATGATAATAGGCACTATTGGATGTCATGGAGATATCATCCTTGGCAAAGCCACCCAATGTAGCATGGCTGCGGGTGTGGTGTTGTCGACAATCCCAACTATTTGATGACCTCTACTGAGATGAGGTTCTTCTGGCTTCCGCTATCAACAATAAAATGTAGAGGCTTGGCGTTCGCCAACATATGTCAATGAAAAATGCGCTCCCCCTCTTCAGGATCTGTTGGTTCTTTTGGTTGAATTGTTGCGGTAGTGACAATAGTAGTGGGGTCCGTGTCAATGATCTGTCCTTTTCCATTATTTTCAGAATCAGATTCTAAATCAGGGTTCAGCTCTTTGCCTTTGATCTTGGCCACTAATGACTTTTTTGAGAGACATTCATCGGTGTTGTTCCAGGGGATTTTATGGAACTCAAACCATTTTCTGGTGTCCTTCATTGTCTTCCCGTTTCCCTTCTTTGCCTGCGTCTTGGACTAGTTTTCAGGAAACTGTTTGTTAGGGCTATGCTTTTCATACTTTGGTTTTTGCAGATTTGCAGACCTGAACTCCCGTTTTTTCTGGTGCTTAAATTTCTGCTCAATTTTAACAACATATCGATAAGAAGCACCGAGTGATGAGATGTCTAGAAAATCCATTTCAGTCTGTATGTATTTGTGTAGAGCCCCATGGTATTTCAGAACCAAATGTCACTCGGAGTCTTTGATACCCAGCTTGGTGCGCAAGGTATGGAAGGTATTGGTGAACTCTAGAACTGTTTGGCCCCTATCTTTCCATAGTGTGGGCCATCTCATGTACTGGTCCTCATAGTTGCCAACAGGTTAATACTGTTCCTTTACCGCATCCACAAAAAATCCCAAGTGGGATCGACCCCATATATTCCAGACTCCTCTGTGGAACTTTTCTCCCAGTAAGTTTCCCACCAATGTTTGACATGAGGGAGAGCTTTAAGGAGTGCGAAGGTGGTCTTTTCTAGGGCTTCTGCATCTATCTGTCCTTTAAATACAAGAATATATAAGTTAACTTGTAACTTGAAATGTGAGGTGCCTCCAAAGTGTCCACTTGATGAAGATGTGCTTGATTCTATTAGTAGGTGTTGAAGGATGTGGGAAAAATTCTCCATCATTTCGTCCCTCTGTCATGTGAGAGCTTGCTCAAGCAACAGATTGATAGGATCGTCTGCTCCGTTGTTTTTCTTTTTTTCTGCCATTGAGGGTTTCTTGGGTGTACGAGAGCGATTGTCTTTGAGAGAGACAAGCTCGAGACCCAACTTTCTATACTCGGACCTCGTCGGGGACATGCACTGAAAAAAACGATCAAGAGTAGCTTGCTTCGATACCACTGATCCAGATTATTTTTGGCACAAAATGAGAGCAGAAATATAATAACGAAATACACAGAGATATTTCAGATATTCGATAATATAATAGAAATGTATTAGAGATGCAACCATAAACATAGATATACAATAATACACGATTTTTATTAATGAAAGAAATGTACAAAGACTATAAAAATACAGAGCGAAAGACTCGCTAGAATGGTGACAACTTATCTTTGAGAAGAGATGTGACGGCTACTTGCATTCGCAAGAAGATGATTACAATGAAGTCCTTTTTTTACAATAAACGAGAATGCCAAAATTCCTAGACATCCAAAAACCTAACCTTAGGAGATGAAGTGCCAAAAGTCATGTGGGCCCCATTTGGGTAAGTTAGTACATCAACCTCCCAGGGTTGTAACTTTTGCATACGATATTTGTTTTAGGTGTATGATAGCTCGTTGGAAAGGTATCATCAAGGAGATTCATTTTGGGGGCTCAATCATGCCTTAAAATGTTATTGATAACCTTGATCTCGAAAAACCTTCATTTAGGCCCTCAAAATGGCCCCGGTAGTTAAAACCTGCTAAAAATAGTAAATTGCCAAAATTGACAGAAAGCTATTTTGAGGCAGTTGGAAAAGGTGGGCGGCCACCAATATCCACCTGGATCAATCCTCCCTCCTTAGGAATCAATGGTATCCATTGCATTGAGTTCCTGGGGGAGAGGGAAAAGCGTTTGTTGAATCTACATCTTGGCGAGCTGCTTGTCTTGCTGGAGACGTCACACTGCTCAGTTTGTGGAAGTATATAACGAACCCGTTGAGGTTGAGGCTATTCAAAAAGTCGAGATACATGATGTACAGAAGCAATATTTGTGCTTTTTTGAAACCTTGTCGACTTGCTTCTGTTGGATATAAGGTGCTTGGGGCAAGGCTGTAGTGGTTGCAGTGTCCTTTTGTTATCCTTTTGAATAGATTGTGAAGAAGATGAATTTTGCAGTATGAGATACTACCTTGCGACACTTTTTAGGTGGAACGGTAGTCGGAACTATCTCTGGTATTCTGTAGAGATGACCCCCCAAAGTAACAATGACACTATGGGGTCGAGACTCATAAACAACATGGCATCTCCACATATATGGTTGGCCCAAGAGCACATCACATAAATCTAGTGGGGAAACATCACATAATACCTCATCCTTGAAGGGTTGGATGTCATATGATAATCGAAATTGTTGTATGACAAGGAGATCTTATCCTTGGCGAAGCCACCCAATGTTGTATGGCTGCGGGTATGGTGTTGTCAACAATCCCAACTGTTTGATGATCTCTGCTGAGATGAGGTTCTTCTAGCTTCCACTATCAACAATAAAATGCAACGAGGTCCCCTTCACCACATCTATGAACAAAACAGGTGCTCACCCTCTTCAGGATCTGTTGGTTCTTCTCGTTGAATTGTTGCGGTAGCAACAATAGCAGTGGGGTCCGCGTCAATGATCTATCCTTTACCATTATTTTTAGAATCAGATTCTGAATTGGGGTTTGACTCTTTGCCTTTAATCTTGACCACTAATGACTGTTTTGAGCGACATTCATCGGTGTTGTTCCAGGGGATTTTGTGTAACTCCCACCATTTTCCAGTGTCCTTCTTTGTCTTCCCATGACCCTTCTTTTCCCGTGTCTTGGACCAATTTTCAGGAAACTGTTTGTTAGGGCTGTCTTTGTCATACTTTGGTTGTTGCGGATTTGCAGACCTGAACTCCCATTTTTTTTGGTTCTTAAATTTCTTCTCAATTTTAACAACATATCGATAAGCAACACTGATTGATGAGATGTCTAGAAAATCCATTTCAGTTTGGATGTATCTGTGTAGAGCCCCACGGTATTTCAGAACCAAATGTTGCTCAGAGTCTTTGATACCCAACTTGGTGCGCAAGGTATGGAAGGTATTGGTG
>JZKD02S0523095.1:112459-125211 GCA_000966675.3 Picea glauca
GTGAAGACAACTCAATATATTCAACAGTTAATCTATGTATATGATCAAGGAGTTATACAATAAAGTGGAAATAGCTTTATGGGAAAGAATCATATTACTGTATCATATTAAATGTAAAAGAGAGATTACAACCATGGCCTTGATATCGTAAGGTCCCTTCCAAATGTCCTTCGTTCCCCACATACTTCTTTCTCCAAGGATTCTGAGACTATAGATCTGATAGCTACTCACAATCTATCTTGACAAAGCAAATCTCAAAGCCACTCTAACCAAGCCAAAGCTAACAAGCTCAATAATCAACAAAGCTAACCCAAGCTAGCAAAAGATAACTTTCTCCATGAGAACTCCTCTCCTTTTATAAGTTGAAGAGGATAAGGTGAGGAGGTTAGGATGATCCCACTAAATCATGAAAGCGAGTAAGATCCAAACCATTCGGATGCCACCTCACCATAGAAACTTCTCCTTCTAGAAGATTCGAGAAAACACTCATTTTTCCCATGTGTAGGAATTCTTGCACCCTAGCTATAGAGCAACCTGCGAACACGTCGCACCCTGGCTATAGTGAAACCTGCGAGAATGGGTCATTCTCGCACCCTGCCTATATAGCAACCTGCGAACTTCCCTTTTTATAAGGTTTTTACATAGGAAAATGAAACTTCTTTTCTCCAGAAAATTTCTTCTCCCTTCTCTCTTTAGGAACTCAGGCCACTGACCCCTCTGAAGGAAACATATAGGTTTACATCATTAACGATCATTGGGATGACGAAAATAATGTGTAACAACGAAGGTGGTCTTTTCCTTGTCAGAAAAATTGTGAACAGAGAAATAACCTTCTAGTAGAGTTAACCATTTTTCTAGGGCTTCTGCATCTATCTGGCCTTCAAATACAGGAATATCAAAGTTAACTTGTACCTTGAAAGGTGAGGTGCCTCCAAAGTGGCCACTTGATGAATATGTGCCTGATGCTATCAAAAGGCATTGAAGGATGTAGGCAAAATTCTCCATCATTTCATCCCTTTGTCACATGAGAGCTTGCTCAAGCAACAGATTCATAGGATCGTCTGCTCCGTCATTTTTATTTTCTTTCTCCATTGAGGGTTTCTTGGGTGTACAAGAGTGATTGTATTCAAGAGAGAAAAGATCAAGACCCAAATTTCTATACTCGGACCTTGTCGGGGACATGCATTGAAAAAAATGATCAAGAGCAGCCTGCTCTGATACCACTGATCCGGATTATTTTCGACACGAAATGAGAGCGGAGATATAATAAAGAAATGCATAGAGATATTTCAGATATTCAATAATAAAATAGAAATGTATCAGAGATGCAACCATAAACACAGATATATAGTAATAAAAGATTTCTATGAATCAAAGAAATGTACAGAGACTGTAAAAATATAGAGTGAAGGACTCGCTAGAATGGTGGCAGCTTATCTCTGAGAAGAGATGTGACCGCTACTCGCATTCACAAGAAGATGATTACAATGAGGATCTAAAGGCCTTTTTTATAATAAATGGGAATTCCAAAAGTCTTAGACATCCAAAAACCTAACCATAGGAGATGAAGTGCCAAAAATCATGCGGGCCCCGTTTGGGTAAGTTATTACATCAACTTCCCCAGGTGATAACTTTTGCATACGATCTCTGTTTTAGGTGTATGCTATCTCGTTGGAAATGTATCACCAAGGAGATTCATTTTGGGGGATCAATCATGCCTTCATCTAGAATTGAGAACATTGATCTAGGAAAACCTTCATTTAGGCCCTCAAAGTGGCCCCGGAAGTTAAAACCTGCTAAAAATAGTAAATTGCCAAAATTGATAGAAAGCTCTTTTGAGCCAGTTGGAAAAGGTGGGCGACCACTGATATCCACCTGGATCACCTCCTCTGCACTGATCTAATAATATATGTACCCACATATTCGATAGGCCCTGCCCACGCAGCATGAACTCAGACGGAGGGGTGAAAAACCCCTCTTACACGAATTCTACAACCAATGAAAATGATGGGTTCAGATCTCGACAACCCTCCTTTGAACCACCACCGCACCTCAGAGATCACCTGCTACAAGAAGAACAAGGCTCAGGAAAAATCATGGAAATGGAAGTTGAGACGTCACATCCAAAGGCATCTTGAAATTGGGAACCAGGTAAATGTATACCTCAAGTGCCAAAAGCACCAAAATATGTAATAAAATCTACTAGGGTAGGAGAACACACCTAGTTTATGAGAGATCACAACTTGATCGAAAAATTTTTAGGGAACTGGCCATCAGAAAGGGATCTCACGACATGGATCAAGAAATGGTGGAATTTGAAAGGCGACTATGAGCTGCAACTAAGCTTGAAGGGCTTCTTCACAATCATCTTCTACAGTCTCGAGGACAAATATAGGGTTTTCAAAACTAGTCCCTACTTCTACAACTCGATCGGGTTGTATCTAAGGTTTTGGACAGATCGTTTATGCCCAGAAAAAGAAGAATTTGCTTGTGCCCCTGTCTGGATTTGCTTGTACTCTCTACCCCATGAGTTCTAGCTTGATGAAATCTTGATGGGAATTGGAAATATGCTAGGAAGGTATGTCAAATCCTCAGAAGCTATGAAACAGAGAAAATACACTTCCTACGCACGAATATGTGTCTACATGAACATCTCCAAAGCCATACTAGGATCAATCACCATAGAGTATCAAGATGAATAATGGACTCAAACCATTGATTACAAACACATCCCTTTCAGATGTCGAAAATGTCATGAACATGGTCATCTTTTCAGAGACTGTCCCCTCAATGCACCAGCCCAATCAGAAGCAGAGGAAAATAAGCAATATGGCTTCACCAAAGTACAGGGATGCAAGAAACATACCTGAAAAAAAGCCATGCAGATAGGAACTAGGAAGATCCCCACCATCAATTCCTTTGACTCTCTCAACAACCTACCGAATATAGAGGAAGTTGAAAACCCCCACAAAACTTCAGAACCAGGCAAAGGAAAAGATAAAGCAAATCAAACCCTTGATCTAGTTTTAGAGAAAATCTCAAGTCATAATGCGAAAGCCCACACAACACCAGGTAAAACCATAGATGATGATAATGGTGACATCATAATGCAGATAGATGAAAAGGAAATTGAGGACATCGAGCTCGATAAACTAGAGGACACATTCAACCAGAAAGAACTACAATCCATCCCAATGGAGCAACTCAAGAAAGTACACAAGATCTTCATCCATTCCATAGCAGGTTCCACCTCTCGCCTAGGTATACACATGGATTTGGATCCATATCCCAAGAAGAACCAGAAATAAGGAAAAATATGTGGGCGCAAGTCGACACATCAATTAATGAAAGAGGTAGGCAACTTTATGATTAACTCAGGGAAAATACAATGCCTCTCAGAAGGATCTTTTCTGTCTCCTTGCAATTAAGTATGATGAAGATCATTACTTGGAATATTAGAGGTCTCAAGGGAAGATCCAAACAAAGGATCCTTCGAAACTATGTAAAAACATAAGACCCAGATATTTTATTACTCTAGGAAACCAAATGTGCAGAAAATATGGCAGACGAAGCATTCAAAAGATGTTGGAGGCATTGTAACTTCGCCTATACCAAATCCAAGGGTGCGATAGGGGGATTAGCTATCCTCTAGAACCCAACCACAATTATTTTGGAACCAGCCTTCTCAACAGTAGGTATGCTTATCGCAAAATACAGAGCTATAGGATCTAGCAAAGCAAGCGTCATTACTAATGCTTATGGCCCTCAGCTCAATCAAGAGAAAGATCACTTCTTAGATAGTCTTGCCTATATTAGCACACTAAGAGGACAAGAGAGATGGATTTTGGGAGAATATTTCAACGTCATCCTCACCTTAGAGGAAAAAATTGGGGGTCTGAAATGCTTGGACCAAGACAACAACGAGTTTGGTCACCTCATAGATTGATCTGGATTTAGGAGCGGAACGAATTGATTAATAGACTGGATACAATAAACACAAAGATATCCAGTGAAAAATATCTTCTATTGAATAAATGAAATAGGATGAAACTGTAAAACTGCAGAACTAAAACACTTGCTCGAATGGTGGTCGCTATCTCTGAGAAGAGATGTGGCTACTACGTGAATATTTCTGAGCAGAATGATCACAATGAGGCTCCAAAGGAATTTTTTATATTACTCATGAATGCAAAAACCCTATGTTAGCACTCTGTAAATTTGTCTTGGTTGATAAACAAATGACAAAGGTATCTGTTTCAACCTACCTTAGAGTTGAGGCACTGGCCTTCTCAACTCAGAGAGGGCTCTCTTGTGTCACTTGATATTTCTTTAGCAATCGGTGGCTAGATTTGGTTTGTTTTGGGGGTTTTTTGTTGGCTAGGAAGGGGAGGGACACACAGGGATATGGAGTCAAAATTCTGAAATTGAATGAAAACATTGTCTGGCCTGTAGAACTCTCCAAAGGATAAAGGCTAAATGAGGCAATGAATCTGAGTTGTACCTTGAATTTAATTAGAGTGGTAAGTGGAAAGAGAAATAGATAATTGCATCAACGCATTATGAAAATGAATTCTGAAATAGCTAAGAGGAAACATACACAGTTTAAATTACTTAAGCCAAGAGCATCAAATGATGAATTCTGGGCCTTTAACTCTCCAATTTAAACAGAAGAAAAATGTATATGGCATAAATATCACAGGAAATACAAACAATGAAGGAAGATGAAACTGATATCATAGCCATTAGAATCTTTTCATAAACAGTTCAAAATGTTTCTGCATATGTATTCAATTCAGTCCCAGATAAATTACAAGAGAGTCTAGAACACCAGAATTGTGCCCTTGTACTTCTGCCTGTTGATGTTTGGACAACATCGAGAAGACATTCTCTAAAGATAATAATTAATAATATAATTATTATTGATTATTAAATATAGTGTATAATAAGTATATGATAATAATAAATAGTTATTGATTATTCAAGGGACGCATCCTTTCATGGATAGTCACCTTATGTTCTATATATATGGAACACTCATTATTGTAATAATATATCAAATATCTCTCATATCTCATATGAATAAAAACCAACATGGTATCAGAGCAGGACTGGGCTTGACTCCCTCACGAGAGGGCCTAGGAAAATGAGAGATATCTTGCTATGATACATAGCATCAGGGTAATGTACAACCCTCTACGTCATATACAAATATCAGGTAGATATTAATATGAGATTACACATCTATTAAATAGTTTAAGTTGTCAATATGTATAACTTTCGTTAAAAGGATTAAAGATATACATATATCTTTCCAATGGCTCGTTGAAACCCTTGGCCACATCCAAAATATTCCACATGAACAATAACAGATTTGAAGATTGAGTTAGAAAACTGAATATTTGTCACGAGAGAGACATGATCATGAGATTGTGTCAAGTCGTTTGGAACCCTGGATAATCCACGCTGTAATATTACCAACACAATGTAGATATGGGTATACTCAGAATGGACAACCCCACGAAGCCTTGGGACTCTTTAACAAAATGTAATTGACAAAGATGGTGCCAGACTCCATTATAGTGAAATCCCTACTCCCCACATGTGCTCATTTAGCAGCTCTGCAATAGGGCAAGTCGGTCCATGGATTTGTAATTCGGAGTGGGCTGCTTTCAAGAGTGTTAGTTGGGAATTATCTCATTGATATGTATGCAAAATGTGGAAATGTAAAGTTTGCACACCAACTGTTTCAGGAAATGTCTAAGAGAAATGTGGTCTCATGGAGTGCAATGATTGGTGCATATGGAATGCATGGGCATGCAGAGGCTTCTCTTGCAATCTTTGCACGGATGCAATAGATGGGAATTGCACCTGATGATGTCACATTTATCTGGATCTTGTCTGTGTGCAGCCATTCAGGTTTGGTAGATGAAGGCTGGAAATGTTTTGATTGCATGGTTTGAGATTATTGCATCACACCTCGAGTTGAGCACTATGCATGCTTAGTTGACATTTTAGGAAGTGCAGGGCATCTGTATGAAGCATGGGATTTAATAGAAAACATGCCTTTAAAACCATATGCAGGTGTATGAGGTTTCCCTACTAAGTGCCTGCATAATTCATGGGGATATAGAACTAGGAGAAAATGCATCAGAACACATTTTTAAACTTAGACCATAGAAATGTTGGGCGATATGTGCAGCTCTCTAACATCTATGTTGTTGCTGGTAGATGGGATGATGTTTCAAATGTGAGAGGTAAAAATGTGATCTCATCTTTACCGATACAATACTTGGCCAGGTGACATTTGGTGATCAAATCCACTCGCCCCACAAATTTTTGAAGGGCTGCAGGCCTCAAGAACGTCATCAACATTCTCCTCAATCTCTTGGCATCATCTCCAGTGGTACTATTAAGAGAATTTCCTAAGAGATTTGTCACGGAGCTGGGCCATGACATGACCACGAGTTTGTTCTCGTTGGTGAAAAAGAAGTGGTTTCCTTCAACACTACAAAGTGCGACAGTGTGGTGGCCAACGAGGGAAGTGGAGAACACATTTCCATATTTTTGTGTCCGACTGTAAAAGAAATCATGGGGGTTTCCCCTTCTTTGACATCCTAGAAATTATAACGTCTCCCCAATCAATGGCCATATGAACATACTGGGTGGGATTCCCCTCGAAGCTCTAGTTCTATGCTTGTTGATCCCAAAGAGGAAAAAGAGGAATGTCAGAAATAGAGTGAAGATGAGGGGTGGCTTCTCAAGTAACTGGGACTTCTACACCACTGACACAGCTGCATTCCAAACCATTGACATAATTTATCTTGATGTAAGATATAATGGGTTCCATTTCAAAGTGTGCAAGCCTTCACTTGTCCTGCTGTACAGAAATCTTGCCTGGAATCTTGAAACTTTGTCGGCAGATTAAAAAAAAAAAGGTACATTTGTGGGGTACAATGAGTCTTCGAATGCATACCGAATATACATACCTAGTCAGAGATAGATTGAGGTGAGCAGGGATGTTACCCTTGAGATGGGGTATCCTTCAAGAGATCTAAAGGATCTCACATGGAGATTGAAAGTGAGAGATAGGAAGAGATGGTGCCTTTTCCCCCTCACGCTCAAGTAGATCAAAGGGAGACAATTGAGTCTATTGATCAAATTGATCACATTGATATTATAGCTCCAGTTAATGTTTCTAGATATATTGCAGTAGGTCAGAAGATACTTGCATGGACTTGTCTAACTTTGAAGGAGGTAGAAGAACATGCATATCCTCATGGTACGTTCCAAGAAAACAAGAGACTTTAGAGATATTCATTCTATGCCACAGCTATGAGCCACATCATTCATTTTGAGCCTTCCTATTATGAGGAGGAAACTATTCATCCATTATGGAGAGATGCCATGATGGAGGAGTATCAGTTCATCATGAAGAATGATGTGTGGGATATTATTCCAAATAGATCTATAATATCAAACATATAGTTGACAAAAGCATCAAGAAGCACAAAGCAAGATTTTTTTCTACATGATTCTCTTAGGTGAAGGGAATAGATTATGAGGAGACATTTTCTCCTGTTTCTTGATACACTTCTATCTAGATGATTATTTCCCCTGTAGCATCCATGGGTTGAAGAGTACATCAGATGGATGTAAAGATAACATTTCTCAATGGAGAGATTAATGAAGAAGTATACATCGAGCAGCCAGATGGTTTCGTGATACATGAGAAGGAGTCTCATGTGTGTAGGTTGAAAATGGCCTTGTATGGAATCAAGCAACCACCTTGAGCTTGGTATGCAAGGATTGATGGAAACCTGATGATTTTTTGGGATTTTGCAAAAGTGTTGTCAATTCTAACCTATACTACAAGATTGTTAATGGTGATTCTCTGATTTTGGTCCTCTATGTTGATGATTTATTCCTCATCAGTACAGAGAGCCTTATTATTGAATGAAAGTATGCATTGGCCTCTGAGTTCAAGATGAATGACCTTGGTATGATTCACTACTTCTTGGGACTAGAGGTGTGGCAAAGAACTGATGAGATCTTCCTGAGTTGGGGGAAGTACACAGTTGAGAAATTGAAGAAGTTTGAGTTATTGGACTTGAAACTCATGGCTACACCTATGGTGATGAATATGAAGAAATTATGTGTGTCTTCTTCTGATTCCAACAAGATTGATCCAACCTCATACAGAGAACTGATTGGATCATTGATGTATCTGGTTAACACTAGACTAGATATTTTCTATGCAGTGAGTGCACTTAGCCATTTTATGAGCCAACCAAGATAGACACTCTAGATTGTTGTGAAGCATGTGTTGAGATACTTGCAAGGCATAGTTCGACATGGTCCGAGATATACTTCTAGTATTGATATAATATGGCAGGAATATATTGACTCTGATTGGGCAGGGAGTGCAGTGGACAGAAACAACACCTTCAGGTGTTGCTTCACTTTGGGATCTTCCATGGTTTCCTGGTGTAGTAGGAAACAAACTTCTGTGTCATTGAGCACAAGAGAAGCATAGTACATTGCATTAAGTATGACAGTCCATGAAGCAACATGGCTTCACAAGCTCCTTGCAGATTTATCCGAACATGTGCTTGATTCCACCATTATTCATTATGGTAACCAAAGTTGTGTGAATATCTCTAAGTGTTTCATGAAAAATCGAACCACATTGAGATCAAGTACCATTACATCCGAGACATGGTGCAAAGGAAGGAAGTATTGGTGCAGTACCTTCCTACAGATGAGTAGGTTGCTGATGTTCTTACCAAACTAGGATGAAGTTTAAGTACTTTCATGACAGACTTGGCATGAAAGAGAATGCCTCCCTTGTTGAGAGGGAGTGTTGATGTTTGCATCTTCCTGAGACATTCTCTAGATTGTACTCCTATGTGACTGAGTTGAGTTGATCTGTGATGACACTTATCTGAGAAGGGATACGTGTGGTTGGGCTTATAGCCCAACATCCCATGTGGAGAGCACATGAGGGCATGTCAAGGGAGTTGACCCTTGATGTCATACACTATGGGAGTTGACTCTAGTGTTTCTAGAGGGTGTAGCCTCTAGAAGTCCACATGGAGTGCCATGTGTGACAAACTTTCTCCAGATCGTACTCCTCTGTGAATTGAGTTGAGTTGATCTCTGAGGACACTTATTCGAGAAGGGATAAGTGGAACATTTATTCAAGAAGGAATAAGTGCATTTGGGATTATAGCCCATCATCCCATGTGGAGAGAACATGAGGACATGTCAAGGGATTTGACTCTTTATGTCTCACACTATGGGGAGTTGACCCTAAGTGTTCCTAGAGGGAGTAGCCTCTAGAAGTCCACATGGGAGTGCCATGTGTGACAAATATTTTACTACTATGGTGGTTTTGTACCACTGGCAGAGACTGCATGTCTCTGGACAATAGTTGTGTACTACTATGGAAAGATACCTCCCTAGCTAAGAGGGAGTGTTGATGTTTCAGCATTGGGCAAAACTTCTCCTAGATTGGGATGCAGACCAAGGGAGATAGGATACATTTATCACAAAGGTGCACTTGTGGTAAATGGGCCCAAATGCAGTCCTTCCTTGATCATGATAAGGAATAATATGGACTCGAGGTGCTTGAAGTGATTTCCACATGTCAGTTAGCATCAAGCCGACATTCACTCATAAGTGTGTGCCTGTGGTGAAAGATCTCGGTATAGTCTTTGTCCTAGTCATGGTGATTTGAAAAGGAATGATAAAGACTCAAGATGCTATATGTTATTATGTGTGGACCCAGAGTGAGCCTAAATTAATTGGCTCAGAGGGAGAGCTGCAAAATGAGTTTCTCTTCGGTTCAGGTGGGAGAGATATGTCTCCCAAGACTGACAAACAAGTGTCATGAGTCTAGGGTGAAGTTTGTATACTTCAAAAACAAGAGTGGCATGTTGCAGAATGTCTCCCTTGTTGAGAGGGAGTGTTGATGTTTGGACAACATCAAGAAGAAATTCTCTAAAGATAATAGTTAATAATATAATTATTATTGATTATTAAATATAGTATATAATAAGTATATGATAATAATAAATAGTTATTGATTATTAGGGACGCATCCTTTCATGGATAGTCACCTTACGTTCCATATATATGGAACACTCATTATTGTAATAATATATAGAATATTTCTCATATCTCATATGAATAAAAACCAACATTGCCCACCACTAATACACTCAGAACCTCTAACATGTATACAATTCGAGTTCCTTCAGTGTGCAACTGGTTACAATAACTGAAATGAAACGTTTCAGCTTCTACAATGATTACAAATGATAGTTAAAAAAAAAAAAAATGTTTCATGATCCCTGCAGATTCCTCTAACGCTCCAGCTCCTTCCTGTGCTACGTTCTCTTTGAAATTTTACTCATAATCTTTCAAATATAATTGCATTTATCCATATTCTCATTAAACATTTGGGAATAATATATTTGAAATAAAAATAATTCCTAAATATTTTCTATCCTGTAGAATTAAATTTCCATAATTTAATTCATGCCCGTGCTTTTAAAACCATGTCTTGCTTTTCCCAATTCACCATTTCACTATAAAAACCATTTACTGTTACCATTTCACATGAAAAACATTTACTGTGTTATGTTTTTCCAATTTACAGTTTCACTGTGAAAAAACAATTACTGTGTGTTTTTTCTAATTTACCGTCTTTGGTAAAATACCTTTTATCTTCTTCTTTTACTCCTATAAATCTTTGGATAAAGAATTATCCAAGTCTTCATTCACGTGCATCTTCCCATTTAAATTTTTTTCATGGAAATAAACATTAATTTGTTTAATTTGTAAACTTGAATCTTGCCTCTGTAAAACTTTTTCACTGTGAGGAGAAATTTCACTTATTAGAAATTCCATATTTGTTGTTGAAATGCACTCCTGGAAAAATGATGCACATTAAACATATGATAAATGGTGCATTTATTACATCAAGCTTTGGCGGGAGTGGTTTAATCCAAACTTCTTTTACCTCTGATGTGCTCCACATAAAAACACACGTCCACCAAATAAACCACGGTAGTTTTCCGCGGCCTGCCTTCACATAGTTAACCTCCTCGCTAATTCAATCCCCGATATGTATGTGCACCCTCCATCCAACCTTTGGATTTTCCACATTATGATGATGATGATGATTAATGTCCACTAAGACCTAATTGGTCTATCGGACCTTAAGAGGGTAAGTGATTACTTGTGATTCTTTAGAATTTTGTTTCTGTGCTCGAAAAGAATTAAGAGAATCTTTCCAAGACCACCATACTTTTTTTTTGTTAAGAGATTAGTGCCCTTGATTTGACATGATTCCATAAATTAAATATTAATATAAATATTTTAATATAAAAATATTTATATCAATAATAATAAACCATTTTTCTATTTTCTAAAGACTTTGGGCATATGAGGCTTAACACATGACTTTGTGGATAGGATAAGGGTTCTTAATAAAAGGAATATTTTTTTATTTTCAACGAGAATATGAAAATAAGGGTAAAAATGAATGAAGTGATGAAACCAGGGGATTTAGATAAGAATTTAGACTAGATATAGGTTTGAGATATTTGCCAAATTTTTGGCTCATGGAGGACATGAATATTTGGATAATCAGTTGAGTGAAGGATTTAGGTGATGGGAGCTTGACGGAGTTGGTGGAAAAGTTTGAAAATCTGAGTGGAAAAGTAACACAAGGACAAGATGCATTGGGAAAAATTAATGCAAATTAGCAGGTGATCTACGGTCCATCGAGTCTCATCAAATTTCTATATCGGGGGCTGGAAAAAATGGTTTTAGGTAGACCAATTTTCACCCCGATGTACCTCTAGAGGTGCCACGCATCCATGAATGAAACCATGGTAGTTTTCCTTGGCCCGCCTTCGAATAATTATCTTCCGCGTTGCTTCATTCCTCGATATGTGCCTTAGTCGTTGTTCCAGGCTGCTTCAAGATCAACGGTTCACTGGGTCCTACCGTTCACAACTTAGCTATATTTTTCCACATGCCGCCATATGAGACCCTATCCTCCAAACTATCACACTTCCATAGTGATGTGGCTCTTCGCTAAGTCTCCAAGACTTGGATCCTATTTGAAAATTGTTATGGTGATAATATAGGCTCCAACTGGGGATGCTATCCTCCTTGCAAGGTAGCAAAGAAATGTAGACCTGGTGCCTGATCTATTGGGCTTCTCCCAAAACATGTGTGTGTACCCTACTCCGACCTGTCACCATTGTCTGCTGAAAATCGAACTCTGTACACTACTCTCAACTGGATACTGAACATTGAATATGTTGATACTAAGAGGGGGGTGAATCAGTATCAAGTACAATTTAAAAACCTTTTTCAACTTATACTTAAACCATCCAATTATATCCAATGAGCAATGAACAATAGTATAAGAGTTACACCAATACACCACAATACACCATGCACAATATATGAGAAATAATCAATAGTTTTTTACTTCCAAAGGTAGCTACAACTTCCAAATGTAAAGGGAGGGATAAACCTCCAAGAGGAAGATACAATCCTCCAATATCAATAGAGAGTTTAACTCTCCATCCATGCCCCTTCCTTCCACCCAAGAATATAAGAGAGATAATAAAACTTTACCTTAAATCATCACCATCAACCAATCATCACATAGAACCTGATAATGCTTCCTGAGACTTCTTCAATTTATGCAATTCTTCAATTCTTGGAGTACT
>JZKD02S0523095.1:125682-135793 GCA_000966675.3 Picea glauca
TATCCATCCATGGGTGTTGTATCTGCATGTGCATTTTCCTTCATGTCCAAATACCTTCATCAATCTTACGGTCCAAAACCCATGACTAGGGTTGAAATCAATGACAACAACCAATATTCCAATAGAATACACCACTAAAAGCTGACTGTACACACTACTAGAAATCCAGACTGAAAAATGCTTGACCAACAAGCTTATTTGCACACTCCTATCTACTCTAAAACTGCTGAAATGAATACTCAATCAAGTGATGCTAAAGTGCCAATGCAACCAATCAAGCAATTGGCTTCCCTATTTTTCTCCGCTCGCATCTTTCTTAAGCAGGTAGACATATGTAAACTATGGCAAATGAAAACAAAAGTTGAATCCAAAACTTGAGCTTATGAATGAGACAAACTCCTCCTTTACTAAAGACTATAATAGGATGGCCACAGGATCTTGAAAACCATAAAAATTCATTCCTTCTTGATGAGCAAAAATAGAAAGACAAGCCTCTTTCATAAGTGTTTGTTTCTCTTTCTCTATTTCTTCAGTTCTGAGAATATTTTCAAATGAGATGGAAACAATAGGTTTGTCTACTTCTCCATGCATCTCAACAAAAACATTCATACATTCTTGAACATCTTCAAATATGACAACCATATTATGTGCATCAAGACTATCCTCTTGTTCATCAAACAATTCTGATTTGGTTTCATTAAACTTCTGGAAATTTGTTTGAGGAATGTCATTTTGACTTTTAAATGAATGAATGGAAATAAGTTCCTGCTCATAATCTTCTTGAAAATGTGAAAATATAACATCATGCACTATTTCACAGTCTAGAGTTCCCATGGATGCATTTTCAAAACAATGATTTTCAAACGAATCAAATAAAACCACAGCCTCTTCATTATCTTTCTGTATTTCTGATTGGAAAGTGGCATACATTGTTTTGTTGCTTTCCTGAAACTCTATGTCATTTGTTTGTTCATTACTGGAAGTTTCCATTGATGCAGTTTCAGAATCATCATCCATGTCTAGGCCACTTATAATTTGAACAACCATATCGTTCATAGTGGGAGAAAGACAACCTTGAAACACTTTGTCTTGCTGAAAATCTTGTTGAATATCTTCATCAAGTTTAGGAGAAGGAAAATGACTTTTAATAACGATTTCTTGATCAGCTTCATCTTCAACCAAAGGAGGGGATACTATTTGTTGTTGGGATGAATATTCATAAAGGGCTTCTATGATTTCATCATTCATACACTCTTCATCACCAAAAACATTTTCAAGGTACTTAATGAAATGTTCACAAAATTCACAACAATCTTCAAACACCAAGGATGAAGGATTAGATTCTCCATAATGCTTAAAGAATGTTATGTGGAAATCCTTAAGAGATTATAAGCTTCTTGATTTTAAACCTTCATACCATAATCTTGCTTTCCCCTCTAGTGTAGCCATAAACATTTTCATCAAAAAATCCTCATGAAATTGATCCCCCAGCTTACACATGTGCATGTGAAATCTAATCAAGTGCAAGGAAACATCATTTTCTTTCCCATATTTGAATTTAGGAAAATATTTTTGTCAATTTATGTGAGGAATGTGATTTGGAAATATAGGAATATGAGATCGATTCATTGGAGCATACCTTGCAGATATTGAACTCATATTCAAACAGTGGGGTCACCAATGATGTTTTGGAAGTTGGATTTTGCATTGAAAGTGGAGTCGTCAATGAAAATTAAAAATTTTGGATTCTTCTACGAGTGGAATCACATTCAAATTGATTTTTTGATGTGTGGAGTCGCCAGAGCAGGAATACAACTAATATGTGCCTAAGTGTCTTCTGCTCTCAGACCTTAGAACTTAACCATGTCATTCTTTCCCAGGGAAAATGTTTCAATTTCGTTCTCGGCAACGACGCCAGAATGTTATCACTCTGTAAATTTGTTTTGGATGATAAAAAAACAACAGAGGTAACTGTTTCAACCTACTTTAGAGATAAGGCACTAGTCTGCTCAACTCAGACATGGCTCTCTCATGTCACTGGATATTTCTTTAGAAATCGGTGGCTAGATTTGGTTTGTTTTGGGGGTTTTTATAAATTTGTTGGCTAGGAAGGGGAGGGACACATAGCGCTATGGAGACAAAATTCTGAAATTGAATGAAAACATTGACTGGCCTGTAGAAATATCCAGAGGATAAAGGCTAAATGAGGTAATGAATCTGAGTTGTAACTTGAATTTAATTAGAGTGGTAAGAGGAAAGAGAAATAGATAACTGCATCAGAGCATTACGGAAATGAATTCTGAATTAGCTAAGAGGAAACATACACAGCTTGAATTGCTTAAGCCAAGAGCATCAAATGATGAATTATGGGCCTTTAACTCTCCAATTTAAACAGAAGAAAAATGTATATGGCATAAAGATCACAGGAAATACAAACAATGAAGGAAGACGAAACTCATAGCATAGCTATTAGAATCTTTTCATAAACAGTTCAAAATGCTTCTGCATATGTATTCAATTCAGTCCCAGAAAAATTACAATAGAGCTCAGAACACCAGAATTTTGCCCTTGCACTTCTGCCCACCACTAATACACTCATAACCTCTAACACTTATACAATTCGAGTTCCTTCAGTATCCAACCGGTTACAATAACTGAAATGAAACGTTTCACCTTCTACAATGATTACAAATGACAGTTTAAAAAAAAAAGTGTTTCATGATCCCTGCAAATTCCTCTGATGCTCCAGGTCCTTCCTCTGCTATGTTCTCTTTGAAATGTCACTCATAATATTTCAAATATAATTGCATTTATCCATATTCTCATTAAACATTTAGGAATAATATATTTGAAATAAAAATAATTCCCAAATATTTTCTATCCTGTAGAATTAAATTTCCATAATTTAATTCATGCTCATGGTTCTTTTAAAACCATGTCTTGTTTTTCCCAATTCACCATTTCACTGTAAAAAACATTTATTGTTACCATTTCACATGAAAAACATTTACTGTGTTATGTTTTTCCAATTTACGGTTTCACTGTGAAAAAACATTTACTGTGTGTTTTTTCCAATTTACCGTCTTTGGTAAAATACCTTTTATCTTCTTCTTTTACTCCTGTAAATCTTTGGATAAAGAATTATCCAAGTCTTTGTTCACATGCATCTTCCCATTTAAACATTTTTCATGGAAAGAAACATTAATTTCTTTAATTTGTAAAACTTGAATCTTGCCTTCGTAAAACCTTTTTCACTGTGAGGAGGAATTTCATTTATTAGAAATTCCATATTTGTTGTTGAAATGCACTCCTGGAAAAATGCTGCACATTAAATATATGATAAATGGTGCATTTATTACATCGGACTTTGGCTGGATTGGTTTAATCCAAACTACTTTTACCTCCGATGTGCTCCACGTAAAAACACGTGTCCACCAAATAAATCACAGTAGTTTTCCCTAGCCCGCCTTCACATAATTAACCTCCTCGATACTTTAATCCTCGATATGTATGTGCACCCTTCATCCAACCTTTGACTTTTCCACATTATAAATTGAGATTCATGCCCATGATCCAACCTTTGACTTTTCCACATTATAAATTGAGATTCATGCCCATGATTTGATGTGATTCCATAAATTAAATATTGGATTAAATATTAATATACATATTTTAATATAAAATATTTATATCAATAATAATAAACCCCTTTTAAATATTTAATATGATATTGAAGGGTGATCAGTTGAAACCCTAGCGCTCTTCTGCACCTCCTCTGCAACTCGTCACATGCACTGATTCACCGCCTGTTCAGCTCGCAGCATGCACCACACAGGTATGGTCAGACACTATAGACTGAGTAGACGTGATGAGCATGGAAGAGGGGGGGAAACCCCCCTCATACAATAATGTTACTGCCAATGATAGAGCCAGTACTAGGGCTAAATGACCTGCCTTTGAGCCATCGACACATCTATGAGAGTAGATAGTATCCAAAGAACAGGGACTCGGGAAGGAAATGGATGTGGAGGCAAGCTCGTCCCATCCAAAAGCACCTCACGGATGGGAGCCAGGCAAATGTATCCCACAATTGGACAACCCACCTTGATATCTCATTAGTTCGAACAGGGTTGGGGAACACACCCAGTTCATGAGAGACCATGCCCTAATCGGTAAGTTCCTTGGACTCTGGCCCTCTGAGAGGGATCTAAATCGATGGATCAAGCACTGGTGGAACCCCAAAGGCGATTATGAGGTTCAACTTGGCTTCAAAGGATTTTTCAAGATCATTTTCTACAACCTCGAGGACAAGGACAAAATATTCGATAATGGTCCCTATTTCTACAACTCAGCAGGGCTATTCCTGATATTCTAGATAGACCGCTTTAGCCCAGAAAATGAAGACTTCATAATGGCACCAATGTGGATCAGACTATACTCTTTGCCCCAAGAATTCTAGTTGGAGGAAATACTCATGGGAATAAGGAATACAGTATTGAGGTATGTCAAATCATCAGAAGTAACAAAGAAAATAAAATACACCTCCTATGCACGAATATGTGTCTACTTGGACATCTCAAAATCTCTACCTGGATCTGTCACTCTGGAATACCAAGATGATGTTTGGAGCCAAACTATTGACTATGAACACATACCCTTTCACTGCAGAAAATGCCATGAGCATCATCACGTCTTCAGAGACTGCCCCCTAAATGCCCAAGGACCCAACACGGGATAAGCTAAACAAAAAGATGGATTCACCACTATCACAGGCCAAAAG
The DNA here is from genome assembly GCA_000966675.3 of Picea glauca. Taxonomy (NCBI): domain Eukaryota; kingdom Viridiplantae; phylum Streptophyta; class Pinopsida; order Pinales; family Pinaceae; genus Picea; species Picea glauca. Next base: position 130,463 of record JZKD02S0523095.1, read on the forward strand.
AAACACCCACCAAGGAAACAGAACACTGACACAACTTCAAAGATCTCCACCAAAAAATCCTATGACATCTTGAACAAGCTACCGGAAGAAGAGAAGATCTAAGACCCGCACAAAGAAAAAGATTAAGAAAAAAGAAAAAGCCAAGACGACCCTCCCCCCAAACAGAACCAAGAAACCACCCCGAAGGAAATACTTCGGACCAATGGGGACACCCAGATGCAGCTGAATGATCAAGATCTAGAGGACATAGATTTGGAAAAACTTGAAGAAGCACTGAATCGCAAGGATCTTCAAACCATTCCCATAGAATAACTCCGCAAAGTTCACAAATTCTTCATTGACTCCATCACCGAATCCACAGTCTGGTTGGACATAGCCATAGATCCAAGCATAGACACAAAACATGTGCCATGGGAAAACAAAAGAAGAGGACGTAAAACGACCCAATAGCTAATCAAAGAAGCGGGTAATCTCCTACTCATTTCAAGATAGATCCAAAGGCTCTCGGAGGGATACCTCCACCCATCTCTACATTCTTAATGATGAAGACAATCACCTAGAACATCAGAGGACTTAACAGTCAATCGAAACAACGGATCCTATAAGACTGCATCAAGGTAGAAACCCCAGATATCCTCTTTCTTCAAGAAACTAAATGTGCAGGAACAGAAGCCAAAACCATCTTCCAATGGAGCTGGCGTGGATGCGACTTCATTTACACCAATTCAATGGGTGCCTTAGGGGGACTAGCCTTTCTCTGGAATCCTAATACTGTCACATTGAGTTGACCCTTCTCTACTGTAGGCACGCTCATGACGCATTTCATGGTCACAGGTTCAAACAAGGAAGGTGTCATCACCAATGTTTATGGACCACAAATTCCAACCGGTAAAGAAAGTTTGCTGAAGAGAATAGACTACATCAAAACACTTCTAGACACACCCAACTGGGTCTTGGGGGGAGACTTCAATATGATCCTGACACTGGAAGAAAAAACTGGAGGGACCAAGTGCCTAGAGCAAGACAGTGGTAAGTTCAAATTACTCATTGACCAGCTAAACCTAATAGATATTGAAACTCGAAATGGCATGTTTACTTGGTCCAATCACAGATCGGGCCACCAGCAAGTGGCTTTCCATCTAGATCGCTTCCTTATAATGAAATCCCTATTAGAGGAATATCCTACCATGGAAGCCAATATCCTTCCAAAAACGAGATTAGACCACTGGCCCATTTCTTTCTCCATGGATACAAGGGATAATCCCAAGCTCAAACCCTTTCACTTTGAGAAATTTTGGCTTTCCCATCCCGACTTCCTTTAGCTTGCAAAATCCTGGTGAGATGAGGCAACAATAGACCACAGAACCTGCATGTACAGATTCCAACAACACCTGAAAAATTTCAAGCAACATCTGAAGCTCTAGAACAAAACTACCTTCGGAAACATACTTCATCACATGCAGGAAATCAAACATAGGTTGGAAGACCTGCAATGAACTTTCATCTCGGGATTCATATCCCCAGATCTCATGAAGGAAGAGGAGGAACTTTGAGTAGAACTAGATGACCGGAAAAAGCATGAAGAAATTTTGTGGCTTCAGACATCTAGAGTTCAATGGCTCAAAGAGGGAGAGAGGAACACTAAGTTCTTCCATCATGCAGTGGTACACTGCAGATACATCAACAGGATAACCCAACTGTAGGACGCTCAAGGAAATCATGTACGAGAACACATCCTTATTGCCGGGGAACTCAACTCATACTACAAGGAGCTTCTCACAGAGACCAATGAGCATAGGGAAGATGCCATACAGAAAATAACTAGGCACATACCAAAGCTGGTTACTCAAGAACAGAATGAGGCCTTGATGAGGCCTATTACCCAAGACGAAGTGGACCATGCTTTCAAGGAAATGCCCTCAGGAAAATTTCCAGGTGCAGATGGTTTCACAAAGGACATCTTCCATCATTATTGGGACTTAATAAGGGAAGAAGTCTGACAAGTGGTGGAGGAATCTCGAACCTTAGGACATGTACTCTCAGCCCTAAATTCCACCTTTCTCACCCTCATCCTGAAAGAGGAAAAAGTCACTTACCCCAAGCAGTACAGGTCAATTTCCCTTTGCAACATTATCTATAAAATCATCACCAAGATTATAGCCACTCGCTTAAAGCCAATCCTCCCCTTTGTCATCTCCAAATAACAAATTGGCTATGTGGAAGGGCGAAAGATTATGGTTAGCGTCATCCTAGATCACGAGGTGATCCACTCTCTAAAGATGACTAGAATCCCAGGTATGCTCATCAAACGCGACCTTTCAAAAGCTTTCAACAGACTGAGTTGGCAGTACCTTCACTCTATGCTCGAATCCTTTGGTTTTGATAAACTTTGGGTGAACTGGATCCTCAAGCTCACTTCTTCAGCCTTCTTCTACTTTCTGGTTAATGGTGTCCCTTCTCAACCCTTCTCCCCCACCAGAGGCATATGACAAGGATATCATCTCTCTCCCTTCCTATTTGTTCTCATGGCGGAAGGCTTAGGTCGATACATCAAGGCGATGATTCAGGATGGTTCCCTTCTTGGCCTACCCCTTCACAATCTCCAACCTGCACCCTCGCATAGCCAGTTTGTATATGACACACTGCTTATGAACACCCGTATGGGAAGCAAAGCCAACAAACTCCACTCTATTCTCTCTTATTTTGAGGAAGCTTCAGGCATGGCTCTCAACTTGGAAAAATCCAAGATTTACTTCTTCAACATGATAATCGTTGTCCAAAATCACATCTCCTAACTCCTTGGCATTCCCAAGAGCTCCCTTCCATCCAAATACCTTGGAATCCCACTCACAGGAGAGCTAGTGCGCTCTATTTCCTGGGACAACTTTCTCCTTTCCATCTCTCACAGGATAAACAAATGGACTTTCAGACCTCTCAACATTGCAGCTCGCCTAGTCCTTCTTAAGTTAGTCATGCAAGCCCTACCTACCTACCTCTTTACTACTTTGGCAATGCCTAAATCGTTCATCAGAGAAATCAGGGGCCTCCAACGAAACTTTTTTATGGCATGGACATCACCCCAACAAAAAATGGGCCTTGGTAAGCTGGGAGAAGCTTTGCAAGCCAAAAAATCTAGGCGGCCTTGACCTTCGTGACCCTGGAAAGTTAAATCTAGTCATGGGAGTGAAAATATGGGCACAACTCTAGAAACAAAAGTATGCCTCGAACAACTGGCCTGATCAACTCATCCGACTCAATGACCCGATCCATGACTCCAGCATCTAGAATACAGCCTGGCATAATCGTCTTCCAGTCCAAAAACATGCCTTCTGGGAAATCAAGAATGGGGAAAGCGCTCTATTTTGGCAGGACTCTTGGCAACAAAAAACACCCCTAATCAATCTGGAAGAGCTCAAGCCCCCCAGGCTCGTACTTCCACAAGATGCCTTCCAACAGGTTAAAGATATTTGGAGAATAACGGATAGGGACACGATTTGGAGGCAATGGAGATTATAAAATCAGGAACTTCATCTCTCTAGAGAGGTGGACCTATAGGCCTGGTAGGCCTGTGCAAGACATAGGAAAATCCCAATCCGGGAAGGGCCGAGCATTCTTAGATGGGGCTACTCCACAGCAGGAAACTTCTCAGTCAAAGAAGCTTATCACCTGCAGGGGAGAAATCAGTAACACGCCATGGAGCGTATTTGGAATTCCTCCCTCTGGCCAAAAGTCTCTTTCTTTCTCTGGCTCACAGTTCAAAACCACATCCTCACTTGGGATAACCTCAGAAAAAGGGGCTTCATAGGCCCTTCAATATGCACCTTTTTCCAACAGCAAGAGGAGACAATGGAACACCTCCTCAATAGTTGTACCTACAGTCAAAGGATTTGGGACCAAGGGTCCCAAATGATGCATCGCTTGAACCGTGATAGGAACAATAATAGGGATACCTTGGAAAACTGGTACACGATCTCTTTTCACAATCTAATCATTGAGCGAATCTGGAAACTTCTTCCAGGTTTCACCCTCTGGCAGATCTGTAAGCAAAGAAACAAATAGATCTTCCACACAAAAGCTTCCCCTGCTGCCTCGGTTTGGGAGAAAAAAATGAAGTTCATTTGTGAAACAATCAAAAGTAAGGCATGGACCCCAAGCGACTTGATCTGCAATAGAGAGGAGGAATGCATCCTTCAAAATTGGAACCTCAACATACACAATCAACCAACTGTCACACAACCACTATGGGAACTAATATTTTTTTGTTTTTTCCTTCCTTTCACTGAGGAACAGAATCCCCGAATTCCTATGGGGCCTCATGCAGACCCTACCATCCCTTATCCTTACCCATGTGATCGTTGGCTATGACCATGGGCCTTATCGGAGAGGTGTTTCTGGCTTTCACAATTTGGGAAATCACGTAGCATCTTTTCCTCTGCTCTCTTGTCTCTCGAAGTGCCAAAATCCGAAAGGGACCAACAGTTTGTCACATCTAACAATGCCTCAGATTAAAACCTAGAATCCCACCTTTTGGAGTTTTGCGTACTGGGTTTTCACGGTAGAAGAGGATGAGGGGTTCATACCCTTCAATTTTCTAGGTGCTGAGACATCGAAAAACCAAATCTACATGTGCTAAGTTGTATCGGGATTTCACAAGTCGGGAATTCAGGATTGGCATATACCAGGGACTTACTTCTAGATATCCCGGGTGCCGAAATACTGAAACATCAAGGCTAATCCACGCTATTATTATTTCAGGGTTTTGCAAGTCGAGGTTTCATGATATGCGCAGATAGAAGGTCTCGCACTTAGATTTCTAGGGAGTCGAAACTCCGAACCATATATCCTCTAAACTCACATTGGGGTTTCACAAGTCAGGATTTTTCGATTGACGAGTACAAGAGATTTGCCTTTTTAGGTATCCCGGATGCTGAAACTCCGATGGGATAGATATTTGCCACATGTCTCCCTAGATCCAACGATCTAGAATAACCCTCGCGATTTTGGTGATTGGGAATCTGAAACCCCAGTGGCTTCCAGATGTTCACCACCAGGGAATTCTCACTCTTCTCGAGGGTTCTCTCTCTATTTCAGTGTCTGTTTGGGTCCTGTTTTCTGCAACTCAGAGCTTTCTCACTCGTTTGTGGCCTCGACAAGGTTTCTCAGATGCTCTTCGGCATCAAGCTCGCGGCCTTCTGTGTTAGAAAAATAGAACTACGGAGCAATAAAATAAAACAAATACAGAAACAAAACACAGAAGACACACAATACAAGAGAGACACAGATTTACGTGGTTCACCCAGTGTGGGCTACGTCCACCAGAGAAATTTCCAG
>JZKD02S0523095.1:142648-158658 GCA_000966675.3 Picea glauca
ATAATTCAACATTTCAAAGGCTTTTAACAAATGTGCCACTATCCTTGGCCACATTCATACCCAATGCACTCTTGCATTGTTATTCAAGTTCGCCACACTTTATCACTGGTTCTTGGCCATGGGGTGTTGGAATTTAACCAACCTCTTCCTCATATGGTTTATTTGTTTTTCTTTCATTCTTATAGCAGGACCATACTGCCTGCTATAGGTCGATCACGATCCCAAACCAATACACACGAACTCAAAAGTTTCACATGAATGTCTTTACGCATTCCTTAATTGTCCATGCACTCATGACATATCAGTTTATGAATTCTTCCAAGGGTTACAAACAATGTTTACTACCAGAGGTTCATACCTCCATCATTCAAGTTCTCCTTTCTGAGTCATACCTTACTTGGGTATCCAAGGCATACAATTTCCCTTTCAATTTTCAGGTATAACATGCAATAATAAAATATTTCAGAAGGGGTTCTTACCAAATCCCTTCAAATCTCTTCAGTTATTAGTCTTCTATTATTTATATGATTCTTTCAAAATGTAATATAGGATTCTTATACATGGACAGGCCTTGCAACCCATTGTCCAACCTTCAACAATTATCAGGGTTGTGACTCTGTTCTTTTGATAGAGACCTTATACAGTTCCTCCACTGGGAACTCCTTCAGCATACAACTTCCTTGTTGCAGATCCATCACCACTTGTGATGGCCTTAACCTTGAGTCAGTCTTTTAGTGGTCTACTAAATATTCCCCTTAAGGAATATAAACATGCATCTTTGTTAACTTACATCTATTATGTACTTAACCACTTTCATAATCCTAAGCCTGTATGTAGCTATCGTAGGTATACTTCATAGCCTACATACATTTCCATTTATTTTATTAAATCAATCATCTCAGGATTGTTCATAGTCCTTCTCATGTGATCTTCAAAGGCATAAACATTTTTCTCTTACCATGACATCAGAGCATCCTCACTCGTTTACTCTTTCATTTAATTGCAACGTTTCCTGGGGGAATGGAGTATATTCCCCTTAAGCTATCATTCAAGACGAAACCTTCGTGACTCTTCAGAATGGAGTCAACCATGTATCCATGGTTTTCATTCAATTTTGGAAAGTGTAATTATTTCCTCACATTTCACTTATTAGGGCAATCATATAGGACCTCTAGTATACTTATACTTTTACATCATACATGTGCATTACTTTCACTTTTAATATCATTCATACCTTACCGATATTAATATCAGGCTTCCTATTATGAAGCTTCACGACGAATTAACCTCATGCACTCAAGTACGATTGAACACAGCTAAGTATTCATCATATTGGTTCATGCCTTCTCCTCACGTGACCACCAGTGGTGACCATGATCCGAACTAAAAGGCGCTTCACATTTCACAATTTTGGGATTTCTATTGCAAGGAACTCTGGTTCCTCAATTCCCTGAAACCCGATAGGCCACAATTCTGACCTCCAAAATGTTGAAATGTTGATCCCTAGATTTCTCCTCCAAGGAGGTGTCTCCCCAGCTCGTCGCGTTTCGTGACTTCGAAACTCCTGATGTCAAGCGTTTCGACTTTCCATCTACGAGATTCTTGAAATATAGATTCCCGATATCTCGATATGACCACAGCCCCACCCCTCTTTGTGTCATGTTGTTGAGACTTTAGGGTTTTCATCCCTAAGAGTCCATATTCCTTGTCTCTAGGACTTCTGAAATGCCGAATCCCGGTATGCCGAAATGTCGGTTTTCTATCACGCCCCTTCAACACCTTTGGGATTTCGCGTTTCGTGATCCCGCAATGCAAGGGTTTCCCGGTCCTTGTTCCTCTGACTTCCCGATACCCAAAATACCGGTGTGCCGCTATTGAGAGATCAACAGCCACGATCCAATACGCATCCTACAACCCTGATCCTTTTTCGACATTTTGGGGGGTGGGTCAAGAGTTTCGAACTCTTTCCCTTCGCATCCCTGATACCAAGAGTGTTGAAATGGATCCCTTCGGGAATTTTCCTGAAACCTCAATCCTCCACCACTTGTCCTCTAGCGATGAATGGTCCTGACGCTTTCGGGACTTCATGGCCAGGGACCTCTAGTCTCCCGAACTCTTACCTCTCGGACTCCCGGTATCCTAAATTAAGAAATTATCTCTGGACAATCAATGGTCCAGATCGCTCCTTGATCAAGGGCTATGATATTTTCGCGAATTTCTCATTTCTTATCCCAAGTCCTTTGGTTTTGTGAAATTCTGGGATCTCCTCGCAACTAACCAGTGCATTACTTCTCCGAGATCGAACAACTTGAAACATTTCGGTTCTTTTTTAATGGATCTTGACTCCCAATCCTATCCAATCTTCAAAACTTTTTTTTGAAGGATTTCTCTCGCTATTTCTTCTGAGCTTTTAAGTTACTTAGAGGGCTAATCTCATAGTCATAACTCATATGGATATTACCCTCTCTTTATGGGAACAACCAACAAGGGTCACTCTTGGGAATTAGCAATAGTCCCAAAGGACTCCTCTTAATCTTGCTCAAATAGATTATCCTTGTTGTCGATCCTAACCATTATAGGTCAGGTAATCTAACCCTACATATTTTCATCAGTCCTCTCAATTGTGAGGAGTTATAGGCTTAGAGTTTAGTCTTTTAATAACGCAGTAATCATAACTTCCTAAGGATCCTACCAGTCCTTACCAGATTTTCCGAATCATGAAGGAGTTCTTCATTTGGATCCTAATTCTTACCTAACCAGCCATCTCAATTGCAAGAGACTCTACCTGCTTTAGAAGGTAGCCATCATCACACTATAACATAACAATTCAATTCATGTCCCTTTCCTGGCTAGTGCAGCTTCATAGCACAATTTATTCCACCTCTGTTATTCACACTCAGGTCTTATCAGTAATACTGATCAGTGCATTCCTACTCCTATAAGAGTAGTTATCATTTTGACAAAGGAACAATATAATTCCTTTACTGGAATTCAACAAGAAATCCCAAAATCATAGGTTCAATCTGCAGCCCTTCTTCTCAAGGAGTAAATGTAGATAACAACATCTCTTTACGTGGCTTGTACATGAGCCCAAGTAGGCCAAGTGTTGTAACCATGCTCTGATACCAATTTGTCACACACCCACTACGGGAACTAATATTTTTCGGCTTTTTCCTTCCTTTCACCGAGGAATAGAATCCCTGAATTCCTATGGGGCCTAATGTAGACCCTACCATCCCTTATCCTTACCCATGTGATCGTTGGCTATGACCACGAGCCTTACCGGAGAGGTGTTTCTGGATTTCGCAATTTAGGAAATCGCGATGCATGTGTTCCTCTGCTCTCTTGTCTCTCGAAGTGTCGAAATCCGAAAGGGACCAATAGTTTTTCACATCTAACAATGCCTTGGATTAAAACCTGGCATCCCACGTAATTCAACATTTCAAAGGGTTTTAACAAATGTTCCACATTCATACCCAATGCACTCTTGCATTGTTATTCAAGTTCGCCACACTTTATCACTGGTTCTTGGCCATGGGGTGTTGGAATTTAACCAACCTCTTCCTCATATGGTTTATTCGTTTTTCTTTCATTCTTACAGCAGGACCATACTGCCTATTATAAGTTGATAACGATCTCAAATCGGTACACATGAACTCAAAAGTTTCCCATGAATGTCTTTACTCATTCCTTGATTGTCCATGCATTCATGACATATCAGTTTATGAATTATTCCAAGGGTTACAAACACTGTTTACTACCATAGGTTTATACCTCCATCATTCAGGTTCTCCTTCCTGAGTCATACCTTACTTGGGTATCCAAGGCATACAACTACCCTTTCAATTTTCAGGTATAACATGCAATAATAAAATATTTCGGAAGGGGTTCTTACCAAATCCATTCATACCCTGTGCCACACATGCACGAATATCTTTATATCGGTTCTTGGTTGCTAGCACGCTTTCTCTATTCTCTACCTTATCAATAGTTCTTTAGCGGGATTTTCATAGTCTCGTCAACAACCTTTCGACCGCAGCCTTTCCATGGTCACCCTCTACTTGAGGTTGTTCATTATTTGCAACTGTCTTCCTCAACAGTTCCAATATTATTCCTTTATACACATGACATACACCATAGGCACATTAATTGTCATGTAAATTAAAATTCAAATATCATAGCGTTTAATTAATAAAAACATTTTCATGCATGTTTAGCATATCTGTATGCACTTCATCACATTATCCTTAATATATTTCATGAGTGTAACACAACAATTCTCAATTTCTTTCACATCATTACAACCATCATTATTATGGTGTCAAATCATTTGTGTTCATCAATGTACTAACTTTCTCATCCCATAGAACATAATGCATAGCAAGGAAAGAATTGAGGGCTCTCCCCTTCTTCCAATTCTTTCTACATCGCCTGGGACTATTCAGCCCAGTCAAGTTATCTCTAAGGTCTCACTTCCTTTCCTTAACCATAGATTCAACCAAGCCATATCATTTAAACGTACCCATTTATTCATTCAATCATACTCAGGGGTTTATTGGCCTCTTACCAACCATACTAGTTTCCACAACTGCTCTTTTTCTGAGCAGCCTTGGGTTAGGCTCATCCTAACTCTTAGGATACTTCCACATGCTTTAGTAGCAACTCTTTTCTCATAATGAATCATGAACATGTGCATCCTACACTCTTCCATTCTGTTATCAGAATGGTCAATATTCGGTTATTAGTCTTCTATTACTTACATGATTCTTTCAAAATGTAATTCAGGATTCTTATACATGGACAAGCCTTGCAGCCCATTGTCCAACCTTCAACAATTATCAGGGTTGTAACTTTGTTCTTCTCACAGAGACCTTATACAGTTCCTCCACCAGGAACTCCTTTAGCTTGCAACTTCCTTGTTGCAGATCCATTACCACTTGTGATGGCCTTAACCTTGAGTCAGCCTTTTAGTGGTCTACTAAATATTCCCCTTAAGGAATATAAACATGCATCTTTGTTAATGTACATATATTATGTACTTAACCACTTTCATAATCCTAAGCCTGTATGTAGCTATCGTAGGTATATTTCATAGCCTACATACATTTCCATTTTATTTTTAAATCAGTCATCTCAGGATTGTTCATAGTCCTTCTCATGTGATCTTCAAAGGCATAAACATTTTCCCCTTACCATGACATCAGAGCATCCTCAATCGTTTACTCTTTCATTTAATTGCATTGGCTTTTCCTGGGGGAATGGAGTATGTTCCCCTTAAGCTATCATTCAAGACGGAACCTTTGTGACTCTTTAGAACGGAGTCAACCATGTATCCATGGTATTCATTCAATTTTGGAAAGTGTAATTCTTGCCTCAGGTTTCACTTATCAGGGAAATCATATTGGACCTCTAGTATACTTATACTTTTACATCATACATGTGCATTACTTTCACATTTAATATCATTCATACCTTACCAATATTAATATCAGGCTTCCTATTATGAAGCTTCACAATGCATTAACCTCATGCACTCAAGTACAATTGAACATAGCTAAGTATTCATCATACTGGTTCATGCCTTCTCCTCACGTGACCACCAATGGTGACCACGATCTGAACTAAAAGACTCTTCATATTTTGTGATTTTGTGATTTCTATTGCAAGGAACTTTGGTTCCTCGATTCCCTGAAACCCGATAGGTCGAAATTCCAATCCTCGGCTTTCTCCTCCAAGGAGGTGTCTCCCCGGCTCGTCGTGTTTCGCGACTTTGGAACTCTCGATGTTAAGCGTTCTGACTTTTCATTTACGGGATTCCTGAAATAACGATTCATGATATCCCGATATGACCGTAGACCCACTCCTCTTTGTGTCGCATTGTTGAGACTTCAGGGTTTTCATCCCTAAGAGTCCATATTCCTCGTCTCTAGGACTTCTGAAATGACAAATCCCGGTATGTCGAAATGTTGGCTTCATGTCGCATCCCTTTAGTGCCTTTAGGATTTCGCGTTTTGCGATCTCGCGATGCAATGGTTGCCCGGTCCTTGATCCTTTGACTTCCCCATACCCAAAATACTAGTGTGCTGCTATTGAGAGATCAACGACCATGATCCAATCCGCATCCTACAACTTTGATCCTTTTTCAACATTTTTTTTTGGGGGGGGGTCAAGAGTTCTGAATTCTTTCCCTTCACATCCCTGGTACTAGGAGTGCTGAAATGGCTCCCTTCAGGAATTTTCCAGAAACCTCAATCCTCCACCACTTATCCTCTAGCGATGAATGGTCCTGACGATTTCGGGACTTCATGGCCCAAGACCTCTAGTCTCTCGACTATCTTTGGATCCAACGACTGTCGCTCCCCACTCCAGATATGATGGTTCTATGCTGTCCATTTAGATCCTCTCCTCTTGCATACTACCCTGTGTGTCTGGAAGTAGGACTTCAATGGTCCAGATCCACACTCTACAGTTGATCTAAGGGCTGTTGTTGCTCTTCCTCCTGAGCTTTGGCTTTCTTTCCGAGCTCAGAATATTCTGACGATTCAAAGGTATCAGCTTCGATCTTCTACTACAAGCTGACTATTGGGTCTCACCAGTACTTACAAAAAGTGTTGTCCCTCCTGAGCTTTCTAGGTTATGAAGGAATTGAGAGTTTTGTGCTCTTTCTCCTGGGCTTGACTCTTAGAAGAGTCTTCCGCGCACCCCTTGCACTCATTCATCAAGTCTATGACTTGAGTGAGTCTCAGTCTCTACTTGCCTCGCAAGGAGCCTATGCATAACTACACTACCTCTCCTGAGCTTAACAGTATTCATCCTCCAAGGGACTCTAGACAACTAGGAAGGTTGGCATGTGTACATGAGACTATGCCTAAGGTCGACAAACTCACCGTTCGTGGCTCTAACTCAAGCCACCTCAAGACACAAGTATTTACGAGTACCAATCATGTCCTATCCATATAATCTCTTACTAGCCTAATTATACAACCAAGCAGTAAGGAAAGAGACACAGTATATCCATTCAGAAATCAAGCACAATTCCTTAAACATACATCGTATAACCAAATTCATGCCCAGTTATAGCTAAATTACACAGAGTAAGAAATCAATTATCTATTACAGGTTGTTGCCAACCAACTGAATGTGGGTGTTCATCCTTCCACCCGACCATAGGCTCAGAGGCATTCAATATTAGCACTCTGGCCACCCCCATGCCTAGCCATGATATCACTAGGGAATTCTCACTCTTCTCGAGGGTTCTCTCTCTATTTCAGTTTCTTTTTGGGTCATCTTTTCTGCAACTCAGAGCTTTCTCACTCATTTGTGGCCTCAACGAGGTTTCTCAAATGCTCTTCGGCATCAATCTCACTGCCTTCTATTCGTGATCTGCTGGAGAGCTTCGTGCCTCTCCCTTGCGAGCTCTTGTTCTCGTCTCGTGTGTCCTTCTCCTCTCCTCTATGTCCCTCTTACCTTGGATGGTTTCACTAACCTATCTTATTCCTTCTGTCAGAAGGAAACTCACGTCTATAGGTCCCTGCAATACTTTGGGCAGACAACCCATGTTTCCATTCATGGTGGGGTGGTTTGTGATTCAACCACCATTCTTTCTTCATTGACTGCTTTCCTTTCCTTGGGATTCAAAGGAGTTTTGTCATCCTTATAATGAAAACTTGGGGTTATTTTATATATGAACCCTCTTGTATGGTTTTCACATTCTTCCTCTAGTGATATCATGGCCAGTACTTTCAAGGCTTCACCCCCACAATCAGTTATTGGCAACTCAAACAATAATACATTTACATTTTCCTCATGAATTAGCATGGTAATTCCTATTCTATGATTAATTACAAATTGGGGGAAACAGGGGTGTCACACCAACCATGAATATATTCAGACGACCTCCTGGCATCCCAAGAATCTAGTCCCCACCTCCAATGGGCTTCATAAAGATTAATTTCGATGGTGCCTCCAACAAGCTTCCTGGGTGAAAACACAAACAATGCAGTTGAACTTCTAAGCCTTGTAAAAGGCCTCAAGGTAGAAATTGACAATCATTTTCAGAGGATCATCGTAGAGGGGGAATCTCAGATCATCATTCAACTCATAACACAAATTCTCCATGGTGAACGCCCTTCACAAATCTCACCCAGCTTTCGCCTTTCAGGATTATTAGAAGATTTTGGTTTCCTCCTCTATCTCAACCTCACCATTATCCCCTCTCACATAAAAATGGATGCCAACAAAGTCATGGACTATCTAGCAAATGTGGGAGTTAACACTGAGATCGAGAAAATTCACTGGCGGGCTCAAAACTCTGACCCCACCGATCTCTTGAAACGTTTCCAAGACCTCACCCTTAGAGATATTCATCCCCTGGATGGGGTTCCATGTCATTCATCTGAGACACATGGCATAGATCCAGGCCTAGCCATAAATGAGGTCGTCTGACTCCCATCCCCTCATCATTAAGGATGGGAGTTGGCTCTAGCTACCACCCACCTGATAGAGGACTCTCCCCTTGCGCAAGCAGTCCAATTACTCTATCCACCCTTACAGGAGATTTAATGGAGTTGCACGTCCCCTCGACCCTCCTACTATTAACGAGCCCGAGCCATGTCTCCCTCCATTTCAAGCTTATTCTGCACCATATCTACAACTAGAATCCTTTCGCCCTTTCCACCAGCTCTGCACAGTTTTTACTTGTTTCTCCACCCTGATGCCCTACAGGAGAGGAAAACGATGCTGCGGATCTACCTGGTATGCCTTTGCAGCTAGACAGAGGAAGATAAAAAACATGGAAAGAGCACTCTCCATTGCTCGGACCCAGATCCTACGTAGATGAATTGAGCATGAAGTGCCTCTGGTTGCAAAAGATTTCAGGGAGCCATCAATGGCTTACGTCGAAGAAGTCATCCCGGAGGAGCCAATAGAGGAACCTCCGGAGCATCTCCTCTTCACGGTGTCCAACAATTGGGATCCACCCAGTGATTTTCGAGTGGGAGCCTCCCTGTCTGACACCAAAAAAGCTCAAGACGGTTCGATTGAGCTGCTAGAGCTACTACAGGAAGAGTTCTCAACCTGCTACATTGAGAAGGAGACTCCAAACAAAACATCCCCTCAGACAGGCAACACAAGTGGAAACCACCATGGATGACAAAAAATGAAGTGCAGGGGCCGTTGGGGAAGCTGACCAAAAGCGGCTTGGGGGAGAAGATTCAAGTAAGTCAGTGGATGTTGCTTCAAGCGAGCCAGTGGAATTTCCTTTGGGCGACACATCAAGGGAGGGTGGCACAATCCTCATGCCACCTCCCATCTCCTCCATGAAAACTCCATGGCATGTCCTGCCACCTCTCCTCCATCTGAACCTCCTTGATATGCTTTTTGATTTGCAGAGCTAAATGGCAGACCATGTCCACCATGGCATCCTCATGGCCCATCATTTGGAGATGCTCTTTGATGCCTTCTCCAATGCACCACTAGGACGAAGATGCCCAAATTGCTCACAATACTTTTTCATTCCAGCTCAGGATATGGATGCCACCTCATATGCCACCGGGTAACTGTTATGGTCTTGCTCAAAATTACCAGTCTCAATTTTACAGCTTTGTGTATGATTTTAGTTCATTTCTGTAAGACAATAGTCAAAGATAAGATAATGACACTCCATCAATCCTGGTTTTTTATGGGCAGGATTGTTGGCAACCTAGCCTATTTTGGACAAGGGCTACCACCATTTTGGTTTCCACTCAGGCGGTGGAACGGATGGCAGCCTAGGAACAACTGTATTTTTTGCCAATTAATATAGCAGGAACTTCCCCTTTTTTACTTAAAAAAAAATAATAATAAACCCTTTTTCTATTTTCTAAGGACTTTAGGCATATGATGCTTAACACATGACTTTGTGGATAGGATAAGGGTGCTTAATAAAAGGAATGTTTTTTATTTTCAATGGGAATATGAAAATAAGGGTAAAAATGAATAGAGTGATGAAACTAGGGGATTTAGATAAGAATTTAGACTAGATATAGGTTTGGGACATTTGCCAAATTTTTGGCTCATGGAGGACATGAATATTTGGATGATCAGTTGAGTGAAGGATTTAGGTGATGGGAGCTTAATGGAGCTGGTGGAAAAGTTTGAAAATATGAGTGGAAAAATAACACAAGGACAAGATGCATTGGGACAAATTAATGCAAATTAGCAGGTGATCTATGGTCCACTGAGTCTCATCAACTTTAGATACCGGGGGTTGGAAAAAATGGTTTTATGTAGACTTCTTTTCACCCCAATGTACCTCTAGAGGTGCCACACATCTACGAATGAAACCATGGTAGTTTTCCCCATCCCGCCTTTGAATAATTATCTTATGTGCTACTTCATTCCTCGATATGTGCCTTAGTTGTTGATCCGGGCTGCTTCAAGATCGATGGTTCGTTGGTTCCTACCTTTCATGCCTCAGCTATATTTTTCCACATGCCACCATATGAGACCCTATCCTACAAACTATCACACTTCCATAGCGATGTGGCTCTTCGCTAAGTCTCTGAGACTTGGATCCTATCTGAAAATTGTTATGGTGATAACACCCTAGACATCCAAAAACCAAACCCTAGAAGATGAAACACCAAAAGTTATGTGGGCCCCTATGGGAAAGTTGGTACCTCCACTTCTCAGGGTTGTAACATTTGCATAAAACCTCCGTTTTAGGCGCATGATAGCCCATTGTAAAGGCATTACTCTACTCCAATGATATTTAATAATTAAAGAGTACATGATAACGCAGAAGGGACAATTAAAGAAACATGATGGCCTACATTTATGGATTAGAATAAACAATAGGTAGATTAATCCACTATACACCTTTATAACGAGCCCGGAGAAGGGGAACACTCAAAGAAACCTCTCACATAAATATTGGTTGAGATTAAGGCTTTTGGAGTTGGTGTTTTTCCTCAATATTATTTCCTTTCAATGGCAATGTATTGAATTTGCTGTGGATGTTGATCCATTCGATTGAATTTCTAAGTATATTCTTCTTAATTGTTTATTTCTCTTATATGGATTTCAAATTATACTGTTTTTCAACGATTTGCTAGGGATTTCAAATTCTATTGTTGTTCCATGGTTTACTAGGTTTTATATCACTATCTAATTCAAAAGTGATGACTGAATATCTATTTATTTATCGAACTTTTTTCCCTACAATTTTGTTATTTACATTAAGGGCTATTTGTACATGCTCCATGTATATTGTAAGTATTATTTTTATAAAACAAAAAAACATTTCTCTATCTTAAATTGCACACTCAACAAACTATTTAAATCTTCATTCTTGATTGAAAATATACAAGGAAAAATGCATATGCTATTATCTGAGTTTTTACTAAAGCTATAGCTTTGAACCCTAATATTTTTCTAATGCCATAGCTTAGAAACATAGTGGATTCAATCAATGCTAGGCCCATCAGAAATCTAGGTCTATCAGAAATCTGTTAAAGAACTAGTTTAGGGATCAATTTAGAATACGGTGGGATCCAATATGAGTTGGGAGTTATTGTTTTGACTTTGAAATTAATTTATGACACACATTATCAAGTATCATGATAGTACAACAATGCATAGAAAGATAAATAACAACTTCATTCCAAATAAAATTGCAAAATACAATGGTTGCAACCCTCTCACTCTAAAATCATGATAATAACCGTTATAGTTGATCGGTGGGAATAAAAGGCTAACTTATGTTTAAAAAACAAGCTCTCGGGATGATCCACCTGCATAATAAAATGACTGTTTTATAAAATGTAAGATTAATGTATGTCTGTAATTAAGAAATCTATGAAATCCACCATTTAGGCAAACACTTTGTCGAACTTAGAAAGAGAACGAGCGGTGATAATTTTAAAAAACATAGAAAGAAAAGGCTGAATATATAAAGAAGAGGTTGGAGTAAAACGTGAAAATAATTATGAAGCAAATTAATTATAAAGTAATTGTTAAAATGAAAATGATGTATATTCAAAAAGGTGAATATACATGTTACTACCTTTCAAAAAAAAAAAATTAAGCCATGATAATGCGATGTATAGTGTTATATTGAGAGTAGTCAAATATATTTACAGACAATAAGATGGGTCATATACTTATGTTAATAATAAAAAAATAGGTGAATCATACTTAGAAATAATGGAGATTAGTTGCGATTTAATGTACTCTTTTAAACCAAATAATGATTCCAACCGTCTAAACTGAATATCATCCTATATAATGTACTCCTCAATTTATTTAATAAAAACACAATGTGGCTTTGCTTTGATGGCCTCCAGGTGCTACCTCACTTGAGAGTAGTCGGTTCCTTTCCATTCTTCCTATTTTCAAGTTCGTATCAGAGCGTGGAGGTTCCATGTTGAATGGAGGTATCACGACCATTGTGGATAGAGAATTGTTGAGATATTCTATTGTTGAAAAGAAGGAACAAATCTATTTTCGATTGAGAGAGTGCATCCATCTGTTCAAAGATCGAATCCCACCAATGTTGGCACATACTGAATTTCAATTCAATTTAATTCATTCATTTTCTCACATTAGAGCTTGTAAATGATCTTTTCAATAGAGAAATCTAAATGAGGAGCGATTGAAAGCATGCATTTTCTTGCAGCCTCTATGAAAGTTTGCTCGCGATCTGGTATCCTCCTTAGTGATTTGGGCATCGAATTGTTTCTTGGTATCGATCTACACTTCAAATCCGATATCTATGCTTTAGGTATGATACCTAAAACAAGTTGATAATAAGATTAAAGAATTGGTTGTGATCTCCCAACAATCACTCTTCACCTCACTGGATCCGCCCCATGCCCTTTGTTGCGATCTTCCCAACAATCACTCTTCACTCACCTGCAACGATATATTTCTCTGCTTGCGACTTTAGTAGACATACCTGGTCAAGGAGATCCCAAGTATTTTTGCATTGATTCTGTTCTTGGTTGGGTGCAAATGAAAACGCAAGAGAATCACATTCCTTTTCCACATATAATTGTTTTCAGATAGCTCACAAAGATGAAGTAAAATAGGGTTTCTATCGATTGCTTAAAGGAACCTGTCCTTCTCCAATATTTTTGGAACGAAGCCATTGGTGTTTTTTTGTTATTGACACCTTTGTCTTGGGTTTGAAAGGCCACACCATTTTCTTTGCTAGTTGGCATTCTTGGAGCATGATCGATGCTTTGGAGAGGAGTTTGATGTGTAAAGGAGTTTGTAGAGATGATGAATCCACTTGCTGAAACTTATCTCAATGAAGCCACTAAATTGGAGGGCTCAAATTTTGTTAATTGGAAATTCAAAATGCATACCTTGATGGAAGGTTATGGTGTATGGACGATCACGAAAGGAGATGAAGTGTGACCCAACGCAACTGTAGGTGTGACAATGGCAACAATCCAAGACTGGGATAAGTGGGAGAACAAATCCAAGGTATTATTATGAATGTTTGTGAAATATAATATAATTCCTCACATTACAGATGCTAAGACTTCTAAAGAAACCTGGAAAGCACTTAAATATTTTTATGAGACTAATAATACAAATCATATTCTTTTTCTAAAGAGTAAATTTATAAGTACTAAAATGAATATAAATGAGTATGTTAGTACTTTTCTTGGGAAAATTAAAGACATGAAAGATAAATTGGGAGATATAGGATAAAAAGTGTCAAACACTGATCTTGTCACAATTTTCCTAAATGGAATGCTAGAGGACTATCAAATGTTTATAACATGCCTTGCAGCAAGAGAAAAATCTCCTACCTTTGAAGAATTGGCAGGTATATTGTTGCAAGAAGAAGAGTGGTGCACAAATTTGAAGTTGAATTTGAAGGTTCATAATTCAGACTTAGAACTATGGACAAAGAAGAGATTCCCTAAAGGGAAACCAAGAGAAGGAGGAAGAGGAGGAAATTCATTTCAGAGGAAGTCATTTCCAAAGCCAGATCAAGGTATGCCATCTAATAGAAATGAACCTAAGTGTTTCTATTGTGGTAGGAATGGGCATCTTGTCAGAGAATGTTATAAGAAGAAAAATGATGAGACTAGACATAAAAATAGAAAACATTTAGGACACTTTGCAGAAGAAAACCCAAATTTTGATTCAAAATATCTTAGACTATTTGTGTCTAATGTTGCGTTGTCTATTGAAACTGATGATGTTGATGCATGGTTTGTGGATTCTGGAGCTTCAATTCACATGATATGTAACAATAATTTGTATATAAACTTTAAAGAAATGCATAATGGTGCCCATATTTATCTTGGAGATGATTGTTCTTATCAGATCAAGGGATATGTAGATATTCCAGTAACACTTCCGAATGGTACTTTCAGACACATTCGTAATGTTTTGTATGTCCCTGAGATAAAGAAAAACTTGATTTAATTGTCCACAATTACAGATCAGAATTTGAAGGTCGAATTCTTCAAGAGACATTGTATAGTGAAGGACTTGCAGGATCATTACAGAACTATTGCCTCTGGAGTTAGAATTGGAGGTCTATACAAACTTGATGTCAGTAGCACGAATCATCAAGGATTGAATTCTGCAACTATGCCTATAGAAACTCTTTGGCACCAAAGGTATGGTTACATGAATTATAATGATTTGTTGTTATTACAAAAACGAAGTATGGTTGAAGGACTCCCTATGTTGAAGAATGAGTATGCTGCTTGCAAAGTTTATGCATTAGGAAAGATGCACAAAGATGAATTCCCCTCTAATTATAATAGGAGAAAGAAATAAGTATTAGAACTTATACATACTGGTGTTTATGGACCAATGCAGACAAGGTCCTTAGGTGGTGCTTATTATTATTTTTTATCTATTGATGATTTAATTATTATACGAAATTCAGAAAAAATGATTAGTGGAATTAAGAAGTAGATGTCACGGGTATTTGAAATGAAAGATCTTAGTGAGTTACATTACTACCTAGGTCTTGAAGTTTGGATAAATTTTGGTCAAACCTTTGTGTCTCAAGGTAAATATGTTAGAGAAGTACTTAAGAAGTTTAAAGTGGATCAGTGTAAAGTTTCTTATGTTCCAATGCAACAAAAAATTAAACTTTATTGTGATGATGGTTCGAAGGAGGTAAATGGTACAATGTATAGAAATATATTGGGAATATTGAACTATCTCACTACAACTAGACCTGACAAAACATATTTTGTTAGTTTGTTAAGTCAATTTATGTCAAAACCTCTAGAAAACCATTGGAATGCAGCGAAAGGGGTACTCAGGTATATCAAATGCACAATTGATTATGGTATTAAATATACTGATTCATTCTATGTTGAGCTGACAAGGTACTCAGATTCAGACTGGGCTAGCAATACGGATGATCGGAGATCTACTACAAGTTATGTCTTTGGCATTGGATCACTACTACATATGGGCGGATTATTCCACGAAAAGTTTCCACTCTTCCACTAGTTTCATCATTTTTTTAAATAGGGTGTGATTTTCGTCGATATTGCCACGAAATTTTGTCGCAATATCCATGAAAATTTTATTTTAACCTAGTCTTCATTTTCGTCGCTATAGTGACGAACTTTCATGGAAATATCGATGAAATTTTTGCCTATCTCATTGGTCGGTGTTAACGGCTAGTTGACTATTTTATCTATATATACGTGACTTTAAGAGACTTTGCAACACAATTGCTATAGTTGTGACATTGTTCTTGGCTTTTGTTTGAGCTTTTTATTTTTTCCGTCACCCATCGGTTGAACAAATCCAATTCTTGATCTACATAGCTCAGATTTTGAACTTGCAAGGTTGGTATGTTATTTTTTATTGATGTACTCATTTAAATTGTAATTTTTTTTTCAAATGTCCAAATTGCATTTAGCTCGTGTTTTCCTTGATAATATATTATAATATGTGTAGTACCATATTTCATGTCTTTGGTTTTTGGATCTAGTTAGTATATTCTATGGAAAAGGGTATGTGGATTCCATAATATTCTA
>JZKD02S0523095.1:232277-246400 GCA_000966675.3 Picea glauca
AACATTACAAACATGCCCATGGATAATAATCATACATTTGCAATATACCAATAGGACGGGAAATGAGTATTTCTATTAATAATTGATCAGTAGAAGTGACAACATTACAGACTTCTGTGTCAGCATGGTTTGAAACCAAGAAACCAAGTTCCTTCCAACTGTGCCTTCACCACTTCAATCCTCCACCAAAGGCAAGCTCACAAGAGAGAGTCAATGAGGTTCTCTCAACAATAGGGAAAGAGCTTGGAAATTGAACATTGTGTTCAGACTTGAGGGACAAAGGGATACAGACTCAATATGAAGTAATTTATCCAGAGTAACTTTGCTCTCAAAGTTGAATGCTCTCTCCTCTTTTCCATAGCTCGAAATTGTGCTTTTATAGCCTTCAGAATGCAACTGAAGGGCTGAGTCGGAACGTTTCCAGTATGTGGAAGGCCAAGGATCAGAGATCTTCTGTCATGACATGGAAACCCGACTTCATTTTGTATTTTCTGGCACAAATCCTGATGTACACGGGCTGTAGTGGAGCAGCTAGCATATACGCATCTTGCATAACTGATAGGGAGTGTATATGTGGAAAAATGTATATTTTTGGCTCTGGATTCATCGAAAAAGGATGACAAGCTTGCATAGGGGAATGGAAAAAGGCCCTCTGTGCAAGATAGCAATGGTGAGACAAATCTCGCTATAACAGATGCCCATAATGTGTGAGATCAGAGGAGTATTTGCGGTGGCCGAAATACATTATAAATAACCCAGAAGTGGAGTGGTAGAGAACCAACTAGACGAACTCAATTGCTTAACACATTATGTATTGACTTTGCATACATGGCTGCCAAGAATACAATGCAGATCCATGTGGAAAATATACCAAACAAGTGTTCATGGCCATGAATAGGCAAATACAAACGCGGTTGTATGTTAAAAGTTTTCATGGTCACGAACAAGGCCGAGTGAAACCAGTCTCAAAATCAATTTGAAGATATTTATATACCATGACGTACAATATGATCTCCCATGATCACTAAAGTCGAATAGGTGTTGGTCCAATGAAAGAGAAGCAATAGCTCAAGAAAGCTGCGACCACATAGTGATGTCTTCAAGTCTTCTACACAATCCACCAAGGTGCAAGTCTATATCATGTGAAAAAAGGAGTTGAGGTCGAACATGATGAGACATCGTTTGATTACCGGTCATTGAGGTATACCGTTAACAAACACGAGACAGCCTACCAATAATGAAAGTAGGTATCAATGCACCGAGTACATTTCTACAAGTGTGAATAAAGGATTTGGTGTTGAACACTTGAGAAATCCATTGATCAGGAGACATTGATGTATTCCCATCTGTTAATGGCAAGAGAGCCTGCCACTAATGACTGCAAGCCTCAAGGCACTCATGAAACTCTAGGTCCCATATCCAGAATAAATGAGCTGAAGTCGATGGAAAGAGACCCGCTGAAAGGAGAGCATTAAGGCATCTCTCATCGGTCAGCACAAGGAACAAAGCAAGAGCTTCATGATTTGGTGGAGATCGGACGAAGAAAATGTTCATGAACCAATGAGCCTGTGCGTCCTTCATGTGTACCAAGTGCAAGAGGTATATGAAAAAGACCCTCTGAATAGCAGCCAATGATGAAAATTGTTGACAAAGGTGAGGAAACCACCAATAAGGCTAATGGAAACCAAGACACTACACAAATCCCGAAGTGTGAATATATGTCTTGCCGTCCATGACCAATGATGAAGTGTCGATTGTTGGGTTCAAGGTGACCTACCAATGATGAAAGTAGGGTCAGGGTACATAATAAGACCATAGTATCATGTGATTCTGAGACAAATTGGGGGTATGGACGACATGCAAAGTCAACATTTCTGAGGAGTGGTCAACGCAGGTTGATAGAATTCCTTTGAACAAGAGCATGAGACATGGTGGACTCCGGCAGCATAGACTCAATGATGTGACTATTAGATGCAGGAGGCATCAATAATGTTCTCTATAGGGACTGGAAGAGTAACCAGTCGGTAGAGAAAACTCTGTAACTAGATCAGCTTCCTAAGGCCATGCTAAACCCAAAATTATGATGACGCAAGGACTCAATAACTTTGTGCTCTGTTCAAAGGAGACACGATTGCTGCCAATTACAATATAGTACTCCCTTCCAGCCCATCTTTTTTTTTTTTTCATAACAAATGAATGCTATTATACAAAGGAGGGAATGAGTGTCGCAAGTAAGCAAAACTAGTTCCAACAGTGGAACGTACCTATGCTTAATGCAGGGGAATGCATGGGGGAGATGGACACTCGGGATGATGTTCCTCCAGGGTATAGGGTGTCAAATTGCAAAGGATATAAACAAGGCTCTGCTTGGTTGAGGATGCAAAAATTGCTTAGGCAATGGTTTATAACGCAAAGCGAGAACTGACTAAAGGCTCAATACTGCAAACAAGGGCATGGGATGCAATCACAAATTAATGCCAAAAAATATCATTTTTTATGTATTTTAGTCTACTTGGTGTGAAAAAGGGGTAAACTTGTGCCAAATAGACGTCTTTTCGAATCCAATTTACGAGTGTGAAAAAGACAAGTTCACTCGGCAATCTTTTCTATCTTTGATAACGAGTTGGAAAAGAGCTTAAGTAAGACTCAAGAATTTTCAAATCCAATTTTAATGAGTGTGAAGGGGACAAATCACTTGGCAATCTTTTCAGTTTTTTAGATGAGTCGGAAAAGAGCTTAATTAAGACTTGTTTTTGGGAGTCCGCGGGTAATAAGGCCGCATGTGGATGAATGAGAAATGAGGTTCATCATAATGTCATGTATCGAATTATAATGGACTCTCAATCCTAAGGGAAAAACTCAACATGGGAACCAAATGACAAAGAGGATCTAACTAGGGTACCCATGTTTGGTAAGTCTCTACCATTTATTAACGATGCTACTTATAGCAGATGGAGAGTTACCCATCGTAATAAATGGGTTTGTACCTAAGGCGTAAAAAATGGTATTCTAAGGATAATGTGAAATGCACGATGGAATAAATACCTATCCTATATGTTAGGTTATGAAAATACCTGCCTGAGGAGACGAACGACCAACCATGACGTTGAAATCCGCAAGAAAACTGAGTCAAAACTACAAAACCAGCTTAAAACCATTCTTGAATCAGTCCATTAGGTTAAAAAATAGCATAAAACTATATAAAGTGGGTAAAAATAATTTATAAGTAGTAATAAAATAAAAAAATATTGTATCATTTTGATTTTTACCCAAATAGTGCAATTTGGACCAAAAATGCCTCCACGATTCAAACAACGATTGCGGGAGCATCGGGAAACGAAATCACGAACCGTCTGGATTAGATAACTCTTCATCTCATCCTCTTAAAATTTAGTGGATTACATTTTTAAATTAGATTCCCATTTTTTAATTTTTGAGGGCGCAAATTAGGATTTTCAGTATACGTGGGTTTCCTTATGTA
This sequence comes from Picea glauca, assembly GCA_000966675.3. Lineage (NCBI taxonomy): Eukaryota > Viridiplantae > Streptophyta > Pinopsida > Pinales > Pinaceae > Picea > Picea glauca. Next base: position 235,759 of record JZKD02S0523095.1, read on the forward strand.
GGTTGCATGTACGACTAGGTATACGCCCCTGTGTTAACCATAAGGAGTGTGTATTGAGCCCTACACGCGACTGTGGGAAAGTAAGCCGCGTATATGTACGCAATTGGAAAAAAAGAGGGGTTCTTAACTCAAAATTAATTTGTTTTTTGCAGGATGGTCTTGGAATGGAGAGAGCAAGAGCATGAGGAGGTAGATGCAGCTGTGGATCGGGATCCAGTGGCTCAAGCGACTTTAAAAATATGTGGTTTGTACAAGTTTTGGGCTCTCAAAGGAATGAGGGCCCAAGTGAGGTTGTTGGAAATGTTGGTGGGTTATTAGGATCCTGATAGTGAGAGATTTATCATTAATGGACAACCATTAAGGATCGAAGTAGAGGACATCTACTTCTTGACTAGTCTATCACGCCGAAGAGAGGTTGTGGACCTCAAGTCACGCGGAGCAGGGAGTGGGATGAAGGTCGAGGAGTATATCGAAGCCCACTGTGTAGCAGGGACTCCCATGGTGGGAAGTCAAATCCCCATCCAGGAAATCAGTAACCTCAGTTTGAAGATCATTGTGCTCGTTCTTACTAGAATCATAGGTTCGGCCTCGTTGCATCAAGCATCGAGACCGCTTATTTTATGCAGTGGAGTGTGCGAGACCCATTGTCTATGATTAGTGTACCTCATTGCTGACCAGTATGAAAGGTCAGTTGACAGAGTGCAAACAGAGGGGTAAGCGAAACTTCGAGTTTGCCTCTATTCTTTGCAGCTTCTTTTTCGAGCGAGTTCCAGGTCTGGGACCTAGAGTGGAGATCCTTCCTAGGGGACCATGTGATTCAGCTATGGCGCGGTGGATCAAAGTCATGAAACGACAGGGGGGAGGTAGGGTGTCGACACCCTACAATGATGATTTTTTCTTCTGGTGGCAGAGACAAATCATCGCTCTGGACGACTATCCCTATGCAGGGATCGATTTCATAGGAGTTCTAGATATGTTGCTTCCACCAGGGGCCGCCTATGGCGCCATAGGTAAATTTTTTTTACATGTTTCATTTTTTTGTATTTTTGTATTTAAGGAACACAAATATTTTTGTATGGTGTTTGAATGTTAACTAGATACATGTGTAATCACAGACGTGGGTCCACGACGGCTAGAGGGATTCCTTCGACATAGATGGGGGAATCGGGGAGATGAGGCGGTGGGAGGAGAAGCGGAGAGGGTCTTACAGAACATGTAGGGTAACCAGTCTCATTTGACACAGAGGATTCCTATGGCTCAGGTAGAGGATCTACCTAAAGCCATGCAACGACAGGTGGTTGGTGTACCTAGAGCATGGGTACGACTCTTCCGGCGTCTCACAAATATCGTGGTTTGCTATCATGATGCACATCCAGCGCCATAGGCGTAGATGTCTTGGAATATGTATATCGGCTGTATATGTATTTTGAGGGTTTTAGCCCCAAATTTTGTAATATAAATACCATATTTTTTGAAATATATAAAATGGATCTTCGACTTTACTTATATCTTATAATGTGTACATTGAGTTAATGGTTTTCTTTGCTTTATTAATGTGATAAATGTCAATCTAAAACATAGTTAGCGTAGGCATCGGATACATGATTAGAACTCCTAGGAATGTGATAATATGTAATAAAATCAAACTGTCATTCTAAAAGACATACCCATAGGAATCGATGGAGTAAAGTAGGATCACGCACACGGTAAAGGCCATTCAACTGACATACTACTAACTGGGAATCCAGGTGAACTTCTAAAGAGAGAATACCATGCAAGATAACATCGTGCAAAAGTTCTATGACGACGCTATATTCAACCACGTTATTCATGGATGGCCTTAGGCATGAAGCACCTGAAGATACCAGCAGACCCTCGGGTGAGTAAACTACCCAAGCGGTGAAAGCCAAGTTCCGTGTATGATGACTGGCTCCGTCTATGAATCCTAGGTAGGCCAAAGACTCCGTTGACATCTGCCAACAAAGGGAAAACATGATAAGAAAGCTAAAGATAAAAGAAAAGGGAAAAGAAATGTATATACACTAAATTTACATTAGTATACAAAGAGTTCTGCCCAAGCCTAGGTCTCAAGCATAATATCTTTTCAAGTAGAGCCCATTTCTAGGCTAGGCCAACTTATTCCCTTCATAATCTTCCAACTCATAGGCTCCTTTTTCTAGGACCCGTCGCACGATGTAAGGACCGTGCCACATGGGTTTAAACTTGCCCGCCCCTAGCATTTCTTTGGCTTGATCATACAAGAGGACCAAGTCACCCTCAGCATACAACCGAGGACAGACAGACTTGTCGTACTGAACCTTAACACGTTTCTTGTTTGCCTCGATAGCCGTAAAGGCGTCCCGACGCTGCTCGTCAAGACTCTCTAGGTGCACAAGACGTCGCTCTAAATATGAAGTGTTAGGTAGGAGCTCGACTGCCAACTTGAGAGAAGGGATTTCACATTCAATGGGAAGGATTGACTCCACACCATGCACTAACTGAAAAGGGGAAAAACTGGTGGCAGTCTTAACCGAGGTTCGGTATGCCCAAAGCGCGGGATATATCATGATGTGCCAATTGGAGTTGCTCCGACTGACAATTTTTTGCAAAATGGTCTTGAGAGACTTGTTGATGGCCTCTACTTGTCCATTTGCCTAGGGGTAATAAGGGGATGAATGACTGTGTCTAAACCCCAGCTTAAATGCTAGTTCTACCATCATTTCATTTTGAAAGTGACTGCCATGATCAATGACAATCTCACTCGGGATACCGAACCAGGCGATAATTTGGTTGAACACAAAGAAGGTTGCAGTTTTCCCATCAGATTTTACAGTAGGCATGGCCTCGGCCCACTTAGTGAAGTAGTCGATGACCACGAGAATATGTTGGTGCCCCCCAACTGAAGTTGGGTTGCAATCAACAAACTATACCCCCCACTTGGTGAAGGGACCGACGATAATGACTAGGTGAAGAAGGGATAGATGCGAGCGCATTTTTCGAGTGAACACCTGGCAGGGGTGACACTTCTTAACCGCTTTGATACAATCTTTAAAGATAGTGGGCCATAAATAACTGGCTCACAGGATTTTTTGGGTTATCGCAAGCCCGGATAGGTGACCACCACAAGCCCCTTTGTGGAAATTGTTTAGGACAGAATCAAAATCTTCGTGAGTTAAGAAATGACGCAAGATATTATCTATTCCTCAGTGATATAAAGTGTCACCGACGATGGTATACTTTTTGGCTTGATACCTAATACGTCGTCGATCATCTCGCGAGAGATGTTGAGCGAACTTCAAGGTTTGAAGATATAAAATGATGTCTCCATACCAGGGGTCGGATGACGAGACAAGGAAAATGTGTTTGTTTGCAAACAAATCAACATGAATAACATCCTCGTCTAATCGTGGAAAATCGGATATTAACTCTGCAAAAACAATTGATTTATTGGACTTGGCCGAAGCAAAGTCGAGATCAAATTCTTGTAGGATGGCAATCCATTTATTATATTTCCTACCTATGATACGTCTGGTGAGGACGTATTGAAACCGATTGGCATCAACAACCATAGTAGTTTTTCAAAGCAATATATAGTGACGTAAACGTTGGACTACATGAACGGAAGCCAAAGATAGCTTTTCAACATGAGAGTAATTAAGCTCAGGGCCAACTAGATTTCGACTATTATAGTAGATGATGTGCTCATGGAGCTCACCATCCTCCTGAACTAGAACAATACCAATCGTCTCATCAGAGGCGACAATATACAACAAGTAATCTCTATTGTAATCAAGGGATTTCAACAGAGGGGCTGATACCAAGGCTTTCTTCAAATCGTCAAAATATTCCTGGGCTCTCTCATCCCAGATAAAAGGAGTGTCTTTATTCAAGAGGCGCATGAAACCTTTAGTGATATTGGCATAGTTCACTATGAAACAACGTAGAAAGTTAGATTTCCCCTGTAAACCTTGAAGTTGTCTAATTGTGCACGGGGGAGGCAACTGAAGTATTGCCTTAACCTTAAGATAATCTACCATGATCTCGGTCTCGGAAACTAAAAATCCTAAAAGACAACCAGACTTAATGCAAAAGATGCATTTATGAGGGTTTAACCCGATTCTATAGTAATGACATCTTCAAAAACCAGCTGAAGGTGTATAACATGATCCACTCTCTTACGAGAGTGAGAAGCAAGATCATCAAGGTAGGCTTCGACTATGTGCTTGAGATCATGAAAAGCGAAAGTCATGGCAAGTTGGAAGGTTGCTCCGGCATTTTTAAGGCTGAAAGGCATTTTTCAGTATGCAAAAGTACCCCAAGTACATATAAATGCCATCTTGTGTTGGTCCTCAGGTTTGATCTGGATTTGGTTATATCCCAAAAATCCATCCATAAAAGAAAATATCTGGCTTCCTGCACACTCATCAAGAATCTGATCAATGAAAGGCATGGGGAAGTTATCTTTAGGACAGGCCTTGTTTAGGTCACGAAAGTCCATACACTCACGGATGGTTCCTTGCTTTTTATTCATGGGAATGGGGTTGGATACCCATTCGGTCAAGGGAACCGGGTTGATGAAGCCAACATTAAGTAGCTTCTCCACCTCTGCCTTAATAGCAGGGGCCTTCCTAGGATTTAAAGCTCTAAGATGTTGTCGAACAGGTTTAGCATCCTGATAGGTCCTAATCTCATGTTCGATGATACGAGGGTCGATCCCTAACATCTCTTCATATGACCAAGCGAATACATCTCGAAATTATTTGAAGAGTTTAGTGTAGATCAAAATTTCTTCTGGCGAACAATCTGCACCTATATTTATGTTCTCAATCTTGCCAGGGGTATGAGAGATATCGATCGAGACTGTAGGAGAAGTACTCGCCATATTTCCCTCAGCATAAATGTCGTGTGTATCAAGTGGGGCTATGGCGTGACCGACTATCTCACTCAAGGTAGACCGAAAATCATCTTGCTCGATTCTTTCGAGACTTGGGAGAAAATAAGATCGATGATGCATATCATCCCAAGGTCTCTCGGAACCATTCATGGCTTAGAAGATGGCTTCGTCCGAAGGCAAAGTCTCATCTAGGAAATCATGCGAGTAGGACGACGAGGTGGCCCATACAGGCCTGAGAACAAGATCCTCCTTGTCCGTCAGCGAGGTGGCCCATACAGGCCTGAGAACAAGATCCTCCTTGTCCGTCAGTGAGGTAACAGGATCGGGATCGACAGAAGAGTCAAGAACAACTTGATACGCAATATTCACTGTCGATAGTGGCATAGCCATGCCAGCGTGCGATTGTCCTTCACCTGATGAAGTCGGGGAAGGTAGGGTCCATGGATCACTAAAATAGGAAGTGTGGAAAGGTATGGACCTCCTGGTTGAAGCAGACTTACTAGACACGGCATAAATGTGGTGAATCAGTGTCGAGAAGTCAAACGTACCCATGAGGGGAGAATACGTTCCGACGCCGATATTCTCAGTTGCCAGCTGAGAATTGTTGATCACAGGGATCGATGATCCAACAGATGCATTAGGACTAGAGTACGTAAAGGATAACTGGTCGATAGTCACAATCTCCCCTTGATGAGGAAAACAAAGTATACGAAAAAATGGACGATACAACAACAACCATAGCATAGGTTCAATTGTAACCTAGTAACAGATTATAATCGAGAGGCGTATTAACTACCTCTACTTCCACCTCTACCATCTTCCCACCTAACTGGACCGAAAAAGTGAGGAGAATACCATGAGGGCGGAAGGAATGACCGTCAAATGTATTCAACATGTTCGATGACTTGGAAAGGGTCGGAGAACCGAGAGCTTTCCAACAGACCAAGGACATCACGCAGGTGGCAGCACCTTCATCAACGATTACTCGTTTGATAATATACTTGGAATAGTCCACACGGATTTGGAAAGCCACATGGTAGGGTAAGTGAGGCTTCACATCTGTGACATCAAACTTGATGAATTTCGAGCCACTAGGCCCTAAGCTCCTAAGGCAGAGATCAAGGCATTCCTTTGTGATGGACACATCTGGAGTAACTCCAAAGCCAACATCGCACAAGGTGTTTGGTCTAGATCCTCAACAATGGAGTAGTTCTGGGTAGCTCTAGCATTAGGATTGTGGGTAGAGCGCTTGAGTACTCCTTTCAGAATACGGGGTGGTGGCTTTGGTTTCTCAATCTGTAAGTTCGTCTCTGGAGGGGGAGGAGGAGCTTCTAGGTTGGTACTAGCATTTGAAGAGCTATAATATCAAGAACGGGTGGCTACATCGATTTTTGCATCGACCATATTGATACAAACAAGGTCTCCATCTTGCGACGGTGGGTTTTGACCTCCACTAGGTGCATTTCTGGCATTCGAAGAGCTCGAGGCTAAGTGTTGATTGTGTGGGAATGGTCGTCAGCACAACAGGCAGTAGGTTTAAAAGTATTGCAGCCTCTGCGAGTTTGGGGCATAAATGTGTAAGGTGGTCATCGGTACAAAGTTTACAAGGAAACTTCACCTTTCATTTCTCTTTCTTGCCCTATCCAGCATTATCATTTTACTTCCCATTATTATCTTTGTTCTTGGGTTTATTATTATTCTTCCCACCCTTACGATTATTTCGACCTTTCCTTTTATTCCCATCTGATTGATGGTCACCAGTTGGGTTCTTTGACGACTGCATAGAATGTACATCCGTTGACTAGGTGGGTTTGGAGGATCCTGACGAAGCTGACCCTCCGAAAGACTTTGTTGCCGAGTCTGCGGGCTTTACATTGGTGGACCCTACGATGCCATCGTCATGAGGTCCGAGATTCTATCTAGGATCGTGATTTGGCCACAGTGTGTCTGGAAGAAGGTGATATAACATCCCAGACTGAGCATATATTAAATCTAATTGCTAGGCTCTGAAGATAGCTTCTTCCTCGCTGAAGACCCCGGAAGTAGCAATGTCCTTTGAGATAGGAGCGTAAAAATACTTTAGGAACCATTCTAGAAGAAAGGTCTGGGGTATAGGAGTCTTAATCAACTGCTTCTGCCTACGCCATTCCTGGATATGGTCCGATATGTGAGTGGCGATACCCTAGCATAGAGTAGACAAAAGTTCGAGGCCAACATCGTAATGAATGGGTAGTTGAAAGTGGTTGCGAAAGGCTAGCACCAATTGATGAAATGACCCATATGTCCCCCTAGGTAGCTCATTGTACCATTGTGATGCAACTCCAATGAGAGTGCGTTGAAACAATCGTAATCTAATAGAATAATGGTTCAGAGAATTCGATGAGCACCAAAGGTGAAAAGTAGTGACGTGATCACCAGGGTCCTCGTCATTCTTACCTTCAAACTTTGGAATGTTTGATGAAAGTTTGGTAGGGACAGGGGGCCATGTGGGATCATGACTCACTAGGTCATTCATTAATTTAGACAAGTCTGGCAGATTAAGCATGGCCATAAAGGGAAGACGGGGTTGCGACACCTGGCCCCTTCCTCCCGCAAAAGATTGTGCGTTAGGAACTGCATTCCATCCAGGGTTATGGTGAGGACCAAAACCTTGTCCGGAATTGTAAGGCCCTCCTCTGGGATGATTCAAATAAGATGGATTGGGCATCATCCCAGTAGGAATGTTCTGATAAGGGTTATGAAGATTACCCCCGACCAGATTAGATCCGAGCTGGGGGTTGTGAAAATTTCCCCCAACCGGATTAGATCCAGGTTTGGGGTTTCCCGAAGTGTAAGACTGACCTCCTCCAGGTGGGAACCCGGAGGATTGAAGTGGATTCGTCATGCCAAAATTATTGGTCAGAATCAACACCGAGGGGGTAGGGATGTAGGGTGGAACTTGTCCGCCAGCTGGGTTGTTCCATCCAACTGTAGAAGGATTGGACCCAGGGTTAAGAAAAGGGGCACTTCCTAAGTTAGGATTCGCTTGGGGAATATGAGAACCACCAAACGGGAAAGGAGTGTAAGGAGGTGTAGTGCCCCCAAGCCCAAAGCTAGCGTTAGGGCCAACAACTGGGATGGAAGTCGAAAACTGCGACGTGAAGTTAGGCATACCATAAGAAAATGGACTAGAAACCATAGGGATGGAATGAACATTGTAACCCAATGAGTGTCCTAAACCCTCAAAAGGGTTCGAGGCAAGAGTGAAGCATTAACTACAGGCCGAGCCATAGTACTGGTATAAGCCTCCGACCCTATAACTGTAGTGGCTACAGGAGTCGAAGGGGTGCCATTAATTATAGTGGGTATGGGAGTCGAAGAACTCCCAATGTTCTGAAGACTGGGCTCAGTACTCATCCTTGTGGAACCACAAGTCTAAAAGGTGGATGTGTGTGTACCACGCCTGATAACTCTACGCCTTTTAGAAGGCAAGAACTTGAAAACTGGTGGTAACTTTAACAATCGATAGGACCGATGAGGTAGCTGGTCCGACTCCACGATGACTTATGACTCTACAAAACAAAAATATATCCTAAGGCCAACTAGTAGTCAAAGAAAATACCAAAAATTCAAACGACCAATATGCATGCAAACGGGCTAAAGTGGTTGAGTGGCCTCCCTCGCTAAAGAAGGTATGTCTCGTCCAAGAGGGACCCAAGACTCTCCGCTAAAGTTTGGAGGTAACATAATCGGTTATAGGGGCCCTCATGGGCTTAACAACCAGTTGGTCAGATCCCCCCAGAGAGTTAATCCTCCATAAAGGTTGTGTGTTGTTCTACCCCTATCTGACCCAGGGTACAAGCAGAATAACCCATGTAAGTAACCTATGAGATACCTAAGTCAAGTAACTAATAAACCACTATATAACCAATGCACAAGCGAGCAGTTGTAAGTCCAGATCACCGTATGGGCAGGGTAGCAAAGCCCGAAAACTTGAAAGCACCGCCTCTCACAGAGGTATGGATACTACCAAGATCCCCAAATACGAATAAATCCACAGAAATATCTCTGACACTAAGTGAGTATCCAGGGGCTATCCCTTCAACTAACTTCGCGCGACCTCGTGATTAACTCTGGTGTGAGCGGAGCCTCCTGATATTACCAATTATACAATGGAATTCTCAACTCCTTGTCTTAGACACATATGTTGATTTAATTGCCTTGGAGAAGTTTACTCACAAAATACTATTCCAAGGCACTAAATCCTAGACTAGTTTGTGCACCCTAAAAATAAAATCGTGACTAATTAATTTTAGTTTAAAGCATAAATTTTATTGACCGTGATTACTCAAAAAGGTATGGAAGTGAAACTCATGATGTTATGAATCTACAAGAAAATGGATATGAATATAATGCAAAGTCTATCTTTAACTTTACAATGAATGATATGCTAATAAAAGCAGTGCAATTTCCAATTTCAACTCTGCAATTCAGAAGTAAAATGTGATCTTTCGCTAAATGAATTAAGCTAATGATAAGGGCTCAAAGACAAAAATGCTAACCAAGGCAAAATGCCTATTTTTTTGTATTTTCAATATATTAAAGAGAAAATGCATAGACTGTAAAGCAACTTGATATATAAGTTCTACTGTGTATAAATGAAATAACTCAAGCAGAATACCAAGCAGCCAAGCGAACAACCCAGGGTTCAAGGACAACAAGGATGAAAAAAAAGAGAAAGACTATGCCCAAAAATTCAACTCTCAATAGGTTTCCTGTCAACCTAGAGAAACTCAACAGGCACTACAGAGGTCTAAGAAGGCTCAACAATCCTCAAAACTCACCCAACAATTACTAAACCAAGAAAACAAGCAAAGGGAAGTGGTAAATGCGACTGTTCAGGAGAACAGAGCATATATATGCATCCTGAAGTAAGACAACAAACATGTATACACGACTCTCTGGGAAAAGGGAGCGTATATGATTTAAAACAAGGCCAGACAAAGGCAGGAAGGCTGAAAACTCAGACTCAAAGTGAAAAAAATCTGTCAAGTAGTGATACGACAAGAAACATAAAGGAAAAAGAGCAATGCAGGAAGAAAAAGTACTTCAACCCTTAGAAGGAATATCTCTCCCTAGTGGAGTCGCCAATTCTGTTACAAGGGAAAACTCTCTATGGCCGAGGGTAAACCACAACAGACAGGTATGACTGCATAAATCAACTCAATTCCAACATATGCTATATAAACTAATGTGCAAGATAAGAAAGAGGCCTACCTCGATCCAACATTTGATGGTGTTCCACCGTTGAGCACTTCGACCCAAAGCTTTATACCTGCAATAAGTTCTTAACAAATGAGCAGAGCAAGTATATAGTGATGATATAAAAGGGTTAGCACATTAGATAGCATAATCTATCAATAAACATTACAAACATGCCCATGGATAATAATCATACATTTGCAATATACCAATAGGACGAGAAATGAGTATTTCTATTAATAATTGATTAGTAGAAGTGACAACATTACAGACTTCTGTGTTGGCATGGTTCGAAATCAAGAAACCAAGTTCCTTCCAACTTCCAACTGGGCCTCCACCACTTCAATCCTCCACCAAAGACAAGTTCACAAGAGAGAGTCAATGAGGTTCTGTCAACAATAGGGAAAGAGCTTGGGGGTTGAACATTGTGTTCAGACTTGAGGGACAAAGGGATGCAGACTCAATATGAAGTAATTTCTCCAGAGTAACTTTGCTCTCAAAGTTGAA